>JAVCKZ010024230.1:0-15672 GCA_034780755.1 Lepetodrilus elevatus | reverse complement strand
ATAAGAGAATTGGTAATTGAGGGTTTGGTCTTATCACCAGGGAGAAATTTAAAAGTTGATACTAGCTGGGTCATTCGCAGCTGTGGGGCATCCATTATTGTTTTCAAAGTGTGTTGATGTCTGCGATATCTGCAAGTTGTAGAATGGATAGGCCTCTCCTCCTCCCCTCACCCCCCTCCAACAGAATCTGAGAGCGCCCCACCCCACCTGATTGGAAACACTACCCAGAGAGAATAGCTGAGACTTCTACAAGGTGTTGAGAGCAGGTGTGTTATGATCGTCGCTGCCTTATCTCTGAGAGCGTCATGTCATGTTGGTCTAATGGGACACGCTGAGAATTTCAAAGTTAGTTTATTTCCTGGATTTGACGTTTCTAAACGTTGCCTGCCTGGATAGACATTTCTCTATTAGGGGATTACTTTAATACACATGTATATTGTTTATGGGCAAAATTTATTTTCAAAGTGAGTGGCCCTGAGATTACAAAATATTTTGAGTAAAATTTCATGCTCAAGCTAAAATTTTATATGTGGAATTGTGAAAAATTAATAGGGGGTCCGGGATGTGGGGTCCGGGGTGTGGGGTCCGAGAATGACCCCCCTCATTATTTTCATTATTTTGAACACTGCAACTAGATGTATAGAATAACAACAAGTATAAAATTAAATATTCCATCCAGATATTTTTATGCTTTTAAACAATCTGCCTCAATTTCAATCCATAGGGGCATTTCTAACCGCCTCTAGAATGGAAAGAGTTAAATGGAACCTAACATCCCCAGTGATGTCAACATCAACAAACACACAATCTCTTATTATTTATAGTTCCATCAACAATAAGTTATTTCTATCTACGACCCGGAATTCAAACTATGCCGCTAAATTTGTCGGCCATCGCACCATCCGGAAAGATTGTGTCACTAGGGAAGACCCAGAACAAGATGGCCGCTCGATTGTGTCTGCTCTGCTTGGTTGGGAGAATCCCAAGATATAAATAGACACGACAGACAGCCAGCATCTGATATGATCACACACAGCACCTGCCTCTAGCATGGGAAGTAGAGAGATGCAGTGGCTATTGCACAATATATGGCATCTACAATCTTCAACATCTTTGGGCATCGCTACTTGAGAAAGTTTCGAATACATAACAGGCATTTCTACATTCACACTCTGATCCATAATGCATTGAGATGAGGTTTAGAGATAAACGTAGTTCTATAAATTTCATTTTACAAATATAGAAAAACAGCTTAATGATAGATTTATGAAGCAGAGAGCTGGAATAGAAAGTTTTACACTTTACAGAGATGATTTTGAGCTTGTTATATTAAAAAATAGAACTGAAAAACTGTATATTTGTAGATATTGGCTATGTAAATAATTTGAGAGGTAATAATACTAGATACAAACATAACATGGAGAAGGTGGACCTGAACCATAAGAATGTAGACTTTAATACATGCTCATGGAGGTAATTATTGGAATATGAAAATGTATTGGTGGAGAGAGAGAGAAAGAGAGAGACAGACAGACAGAGAGAGAGAGAGAAGGACAGAGAGGGAGAGAGATAGGGAGAGAGAGAGAAGGAGTAAGAGAGAATTGGAGAGAGACTACTTGTAAAATAGTAGAGGTGACTATCGAGGCCAATTCTACTATTGCAATAGTATTGTGATAGTTGAAAACCACTTGATTACGTGCTATGTAACTTTATTATGTATTATGTATTGTATAACTATGCTCTGGTACCACCGTGGGTGGTGTATAGAGTAATAAACTTGACTTGACTTGACTTGACTTGATAGTACAGTATTGCAATAGTTGTGCTTATGCACCTAAATGACTCACACCTAAACATGCACGGTGTCAGAAGGTAAAAGTTGTAACAGGGCATAGAACCGTGCCAGCTTTGATGTCGCATATTTCTCCACAATAATGTTACGGCTGGCTTGTACCACTACCGCCGTACAAGCAAAGATCAAGGCACCACACCCACACCTACACGTGTATACGACCTACTGCACCGGATTCCCACAGTTCTGGGTCAAAGAATTACTACCCTCATAAATCAGAGCACAATTAATAACAATTTTACGGCAGTTACTAAAAATCATAAACAAATACTGTCTAAAATTATACGGATGACCTTTGATGATGTTTACCATAAATATTATGTTCCATGACTTCTGCGTAAGAAGTCCGCTGAACCATAAAAAAATACCAGATGCACTAAGGGAGAAAATCGCCATTCTGGAACATATTTTATTGCTTTATGGGGAAACCAATGTTTTATTGGGCATAAGATAGTATTTAAATATGACCTACTCCTGATAATAATGAAAAGACAACAAATTACATTCTACTAAAATCATAATAATAATAAATAAGTGTGGCAATATTGACAGCATCGGTAAAGACAAATCAAGTTTATGACCAATGCTTAAACTAGGATTACGGTAGCCAAAAAAAACACAAATATATAAATCGAACAAAAATAAATCAAATCAAAATAAATATCAAAATCAAAATCAAATAAAAAAAACCATCATGGCAAGAAAGGGACATAACTCTGTACACTAATCTATATTATATTACATTTCCCTGGTTTCTTGAGGTGAAGATCTATGGGGAAGAGCTTAGCGCCAGGTTGGGTTTCTCCGACATTGGCATCACTGCCCTATATCTGGCCACAATGAAGGTTAGCTGATACACATGTGTGTGCCACCATAGCTCGTCTCGCAACAACAGCGAACGGCAATCGTACAACTCTTACTTTTCTGTTCAAAATGAATTTCCCGATGTTTCCCTAAAACTGTTTTCTAGTAAATAATACAAAGAACTTTGGATGTAGATAAATTGATATCATAATGGTGCTTCTCTTGGAATAATGACATTTATTAAATTTTATTTATTTTCCAAAATGCTTATTAAATCGTACATATAATGAAGATCTACTTAGAAGACAATTTTCAGGGAATTCCTAGGTCTATAACATGTACCAAATGGTCAGAAACTATGCAAGGTTATTGTTGTTGCCTTTACAATTTCCTCATTTGCTTCCTAGTTGTTGTTTTTTAATATGAATTTTCTAATTCCATTTGCTGAAAAATGGTTTCAGTCTGAAGGCTAATCTGCATGCATTCGATGGATAAATTTTAATAAAAAAATAATTGAAATTTATTTAAAAATTAAAGTGGTAACATTGACAGGAATAAATCATCACACAGTTCTTCCAGAAAGTTTAAGATGCGTATTGTAATATTTAACACTGACATTTCCAGGAAGTTTTAACAAAATCGAAAGATATGCTTTTAGTTGTAGCTGGGCTTGTGTTGAGTGTTGACATTTTCGACAGTTGATAGAAGTCGGCTGTGAATTTCAATTTTCGAACACTTAGCATAACAGTATAACAGATTTTAAAGGTAAACATTACTAGGAAATTTGCTAATGCAAATGGACAGTGAGATATGAAATTTCAACGAAAGGCTGACGATGTTCCCACTAACATATATTAATGCCAAGCTATGAAGTAATACATTTAGCAACACACTTTGACATTGCAATAAACAAGTCAGACTTTCCACAATATGTAAAATAACTTGTGGCATTTAAACCTTAAACAAAATGTAAAATCTATTTTTCTTGACCTTGCGTATAACATATTGTTTATTTTCTACAAATATATTACTGGGGTGTGGGTGGCGTGGTTGGGAAATCATTAATCATATTATCATAGCCTCCACAATTCAGGAATCCCTAGAGAGAATTGTATCGTAATGATCCTACGAGATTAAACATGATGGTAGTTTTAACCTTCTCCCTGCTGAATAAAATCAAATTGTTCTATTTGTGCATGTGATCAGGCAAGTTAACTCGCCTTCAGCAGGGAGAGGGTTAAACAAGATTGAAAGTCTTTTCCAACCATGCTAAATGTTCTTTCGCCAGCCCGGAACAGTACAGGTATTATCCACAGGTAGACAAGTGAATAGCCCAGATAAACAAGCCCTTTACCTACAGGGCAAGTAGTTTAATATCCTCAAAAACATAATGTCCTTGTAGCATTATAGCCTGGACAACTCTGCAAAGCCTGAATCAAGTTCTCTAATTACGGTAGCATCATAGCTTGTCTAAATCCGGACAACCCGACTATTTTCTATACAGACTATGACGTGCACGACGCCTACCTGTGGGTTCACAACGCTTACCTGTGGGTTCCACGTGGTGCCAGTAGTGTGGTGCTGCTTGATGTAGGCCTGCAGCTCCCCCAGAGTCCCGATCCACGCCTTGGTCCACTCTGCATGTTGGGGGTCCCTGATAGCACAATGCTTAGTCAGTCATAATAATAATTAAAAATTTTAAAATTATTTTAATTATTTTAAATTGGGGTTTAGTCGCTTTCTAGATTATTTCACTAGTATCACAACTTGTCAGTTTAGAGCAGGAGGAAACTTGCAACATCCGTAGTGGAAAACCTGTGAGCAAAGGCTGGTACTGACAGACCAAGGATGATAACTGCATAGCGACTATCAATCCTATCAATATCGCGTCAGAAAGGCAACTTTCGTGAACATTGATGCTGGGTTCCCGGGACGCGAATTGAATTGAACTAGGGCAGGATAATAACTGCCTTGCCGTGGTATAAACCGATAAGAAACTTGTGCTTACTTTTCCTTGAATTCCTTGAGTACCCTGTTGGAGTAGAACATGCCAGCGTCCGTCAGCTCCTTGACATGTGGCCCCGGTGTAGGTGACTGAAACACAAACTCAGCGTTGTATGTCTATATCTATGATTTGCCATTACATTAGGGTACTGCATGCAGGAGACAAGGATGGTTTTGAAATACTTAATCTTGACTGATCACATTATCTTAATAATATCCTGTGTATCCCACTTGAATTGAGATGTAGACCTGCTTTCAAGATTCTTTCACTAATATCACAGCTTGTTAGTTTAGGGCAGGAATAAACCCGCAACATCCACAGCGCTAAATGTTGCAGTAAACCTGTGAGCCCTGGCTGGTACTGACAGACCAAGGATGATAACTGTATTGCCATGGTACAGACAGTGCATCCAATCATGATTGCATCATAAAGTTAACTTTCTGGGACGGGATTTGAACCTAGGTCCAACCTTCTACCATTTTGCTACCATGCACCTGGCCCAGATAGTTTTCATATTGGCAGCCTATTATAGGAGTTCTAAAAATACATATTTGGGTTCAAACTCACAATGGCTACCCATCCCAGAGCTGGGATAGACTCGCTGAGAGTAGACAGGTGGTTGAAAAATGGACTCCTTCGATTATTCTCTCGGAATTCCTGAAAAGAAATATCATAATATATACAACAACATAATAATAATAAAATACTAATAATAACGAAATAACAAACTACTACTACTACTACTACTACTACTACTACTACTACTACTAATGATAATAATAATAATAATAATAATAATAATAATAATAATATATTAATAATAATAATAATAATAATAATAATAAATCTTAACACATCCTCAAAACGTCCTCTAATACCGGTAGTCAAATTTGTTAACGATACACATAGCAACAGACAATTGTGATTTCAGCAGAAAACCAGGTAGGGGTGGAGTCCCCAAACCATGTCCAGTGTAAACAAATCGACCTCTGAACAAGTAAATCCACAGATTAATGTCACGGAAAATTGCCACGCCTGTATTACGTAATGTTGCAGTTGGAATCGTTTACCTATGCACGAGGAAGAGTTACTTCCCTTGATAGACGCTCCCAACTCACCTGAACGGCAGCAATCTTGGCCGAGGTCGGCTTCAGGAGATCAGCAAGGGAACTCTGAAACAAGTAAACCACGGCACATTGTAACTCAGCAGATCGTTCTCAGACACAATAGGGACAGTAAGTCTCATCGGGGTCATCTCCGGTGAGACGCTGCTGGAAACACCTAATGGGAAACACAGTATTAGATACTCGTTTTTTTAAATTTTATTTAAATTTTTTATTTTTTATTTATTTTTTATTGGGGTTTAAAGTCGCTTTCTAGAATCTTTCACTAATAATAGATACTCGTTAATCAAGGTTATGTTTAATGAAAATCAATATGGTAATGTTTGAAAATGGAACTATTGGCTTTGATAAAAAGTATTCTAATGGACGTAAACCATAACATAGCTGTTGAGCATATTTCATGAACCTTATAGTGCCGATACTAGTGAGGCTTACAATGGTTGCCATGAATAACGTCTGGATTTAGATGTTGGATCTATTTGTCACTGGATTTTGAATGAATCTCGTGCATTTAATTATATGCACGTTCACATAGAATTAGGTTAAGAACAACACACTGCAGTAGTATGAAAATAGTATACAGACAAGTTATGTAGATACCTTTTGCATAGAATGGATAGTTGTCAGAGTTAGAACTATGCACATATACTTTGTGTTGTATACTCCCCAGTATGTTGAGAAGTTAAGATAATAGCAGTGAGTGAATATGGAGTTTAACGTCGCTGCGGGAATCTTTCACCCATTTGCGACGAAAGATAATAGCACACTGATATATTGACAGGTAATAATGTCAGTACTGCACTATATCAGTAGCAGTCAAATCCAAGTAGGAATTAATGTATCATGTCACGTTTTTAATGTATTTTAATCAATACATTTGTATGCTGTGACTATATTAGCAATGTACAAGGCTAGACTAGAGATTATATATTAACCTGGTATGTAGGTATGCATACCATGTGCATTGTAATATTATTAATTAAAATAATTATTTAATTGCATTAATATTTATGTTTTGAGATTGGTGCTATTTATGTCATAGTGACAGCAATTATTTTGTATGTTATTAAACTTAAAGATGTACGCATTGCATTTAATTATATGCACATTTATAGATTTTATTTTCCTTATTAATCCATTAATAGTATCCAGAGAAATGTTCAATGACACATGTATAGCTCTTGAATTGTACAACTCCACAATACTAACATCCTCTTTGGATGTGTTATCTTTCTACTATTAGAATGGTCATGTACTTATCAGTTATTATTCATAATTAGAACGATAACATGACAAGATTTTAAAAGCCAAATACTTATGTGACCTTCCCTCTTATTCTCTAGTTAATGGGTTTAACAATGGTTAGCGGGTACCCTGTGGTAGAATAGAACTCATATACAATTGTTTCCAGATTGGTGACTAACCTACTGCAGCACCATGTGTCATATCAATGAAACTAACACAAAGTGCATTTGAGCAGCACTACGCTGGATTTTTGCGCTATACAAATATTTATATATCATATCATTCAGCTTTCTCTTTCTCTTGTCAAAACAGCCTCCATCACGTGAGAGGGTGGGGGTTACTGCAAGACTGTAGGCGTGGGTGGTGGTGGGTGGGCTAAGTGGTGGTGGTTGTGGTGGGTTCATGGGTGTGACGTCAGTGGAAGTAGGGTTCATGGTAGGTGCACAAGGAAGGAGCAAGTTATTGTCTTGATTTAGACGCAAATGGAGGAAGCAAACGTAAAGCGTGTACAATCACACGTCATAATTTCACTACATACAATAAATTCTTTAAAAAATTCAGACCATAAAATTAACAAACCTCAGCAAATTCTAGTTGACTTCAGTTAAGGGCGTAATAAAAATACTCAACAAATTGGTTAGCACACAATTAACATGAACTTCCAAGGTTACGGAGGCAACTTGTGCACAAAGAGCTCCACTCACACCCAATAAAATATCCATAAACAAAGCATTGAATCACGACTTCAGCGCCATCCACTGACATCTGATAAATATTTCTGGAAGAATTCTCAGAAGTGAGAGTCACCGGGTTCGAGAACAGAAGACAACCTGAATGTTTTTTTAAACACCGTCTCCAGCTGATCAGTCAAGCAGCAACTGGGCAGGTAGAAGTTAAAACCAGCTGCCTTCTCATTAATTTTAATTTAAATACCTCTCCCACCGTTAATTTTGACAGCCATGGGGTAATTAGAAGCCTCACTGAACCTGTGATATTTCTCAACATGCACATCCATATCATGCAGATTTCTTCTCGAGCTTGAAAGACAATTACTTTCTAAACTGTCTGGGGAATCGGTTCGGACCAAGGGTGCAATTTTGAAACGTAAACGATAATAAACGTTGTGATCTAGTAATTTATGGGGTGAAAAAGGTTAATATATTGGTTGTTTGCATACTTATTGATTGACTTAACATGTTTAAAGAGTCACCGAGTACTTCAGCGAGTCTTAAATAATAAGCTTAGCATGTGAGGAAAGCCTGCAATATTAGTTATTTATGACATGTACAATTTATTAAGATTATTATTGTTATTACTATTACTATACATATGATGGATCATTTACGAGTGAGTGATAATGGAACGTTGCTGCGGGAATCTTTCACCCATTTGCGAAGATGGTATCATTTATTGAAAGGATGCAGATTTTTTTGGTGTGTTAGTTTTGAGTTTTCGTAAGTGTCCAATCGCCATGTAGAAGAGATTGCTACGAGAGTGCTATGGTCTTGTAGAATATGTGAAGGCTTCTAGAAACGATATCCATCAGGTAGGCTCAAATGATCATCTACAGTGCTACTTTAAAAAATTTAATTTGGGTTTATAATCGCTTACAAGATTATTTCACTTTTATCACAGCTTGTTAGTTTACGGCAGGAGGAAACCTGCAACCTCAGTAGCTTTGAATGTTGCAGTAAACCTACGAGCACCAGCTGGTTACTGACATACCAAGGATAATAACTGCATAGCCGCGGTACAGACAGGATATCATATGATCGTATCAGAAACATAACATTTACGAACATCGACACAGGGCTCCCTGGACAGGATTTGAACCTGGGACCTTTGTTTCTGAAGTCCAAACATTCTACCATTGTGCTACCACCTGCCCTGAACAGCGCTACCACCCACATTTACAAACACAGACATCTCGGATACAGTCAAAAGGCAGTCTATTACCACTTTAGTGCCAAGTGCCAAGGAAGAGAACGACTGATTGTATTAGTGCTTTACGTAGTAGCTGAAACATTTCACCAATACGCGACGACACGGGAACAAGTACCGGCTATTAATATATTTCTATAGAACGCTGCCATGGATCACTGCAATGTGCCTCAACCCAAATCTATCTGGGACTGCAGTAGTATTCTACAGGCTATTTATTTCCAGTCATGTTTTCATTATAAAAGTAGGAACACTGCTCACGTCTGACGGCTTTTTGCTCCGAGATGCGGTGACCAAGAATTGTCTCTGCGCATCCAATGCTCCCTTGACTAGTTCACTCTGAAACAAACACATCCACAATGGCATGACAATTCTGACACAGAGTTGAGATGTACTTTGAGGAGAAGATGTACACACATATACACAGATAGATACACCTGTCGTATTGTCAGAACACAGGTACATAGACATATATCCAGATAGATACACCTGCTACTTTGCTCAAGAACGATTGCTTTAAATGGCACAAATCTAGTGCAAATAGGTTTACATTCTACGTGACTGTATTGCGAGAAGAATTGGTGCAATATAGATGCATATCAGAAATAGGTAATGTTGGTACGATTTTATTTGTTGTTTTACGGACTTCTTTAACAAAAATGAAGCAGGGAAACATGCTCTTGCAGTAAACATGATAAAGTGAACATACGTTATATGCAAGGCTGGTTTCAAAACACTAAGAAATGAGATTATTCTCTCTTATTTTCACTTAATTGGGGTTTTATAGCCACTTTCAAGATTTTTTCACTTCTATCACGGCTTGTCAGTTTAGGGCAGGAGGAAACCTGCAAGACAGACTGTTGCAGTAAACCTGCGAGCATTGGCTGATACTGACAGACCAAGGATGATAACTACATTGCCACAATACAGACAGCGCATCCTATCATTATCACATCCGAAATATTGATGCAGGAGCCCGGGATTAGAACCAGGGTGCCTATGGCTCCAAAGTCCAACGTTCTACCATTATACAACTACCATCTGCCCCTAGTAATAAATGAACCTGGCCTAAACGTGAAGAATTAAATGTTCTTACCTGTGTTTTCACATCGCCTCCAATGGAAGCACTAAGGGACATGTACTTGGCAAATTTACCATTGAGAATACCATCGAACGCTAATACAAATGGAGATGTCGATTCTGTGGACAAAAATAAATACAAATAATTGTTAAATGTAATATTACAAAATTGAAAGTATAATCTAATAATGCGGAATTGATGAAATTGATATATTAGTACTCAACAAAATTAAGGGACAGTAGATCTTTTACATCTAAAGATAGCTTTATATTATTTTCTCCACAATCTGCCAGTACTTAATTATTCTTTTTGAGTATAATATAAACATATGACGTGCTTAAAGATGTGCTTTAGATGCAACACTAAACACTAAAATATATTTTGTAATTTTCTACACATTACTATGGGTGAAAAAACAAGAAAGAAAAAAATCTATAAAAAGATCTATAATGTGGTATCGCCGATACAATATAAAGGTACGTGTAATCCCAAAGTGTGTTGTTCTAAATATACCATTGGATAATTTTACAGTTCTGACATGAAAGGAGTGTGCTTTGTGACTGTGACTGAGTTTATGGAATCTCTACACAAGAAATATGATGTGAGCATTACTTGTAGTGATCACTATCTAGTAGGTAGCTCAAGTCCTCTAGACCCACTGCTGACCAGAGTGACTTTTTATATACGGTAGGTATGATCAGGGGATATCATACCCAAAGGCATGCAGAAAGTCTCTTATGGTCAGCAGGGAGGGATAGAGAAATATCCAGCTATCTAGTAGATAGGTGCAATAAATTAGGAAATAAAGATATTTCTTGATTACTGAAATCATGAAATTAATGCGAGCAGAATATTAATGCGAAAAATGAGACAGCTGTATTGTCGCATTTATTTGCTGCACATTAAAGGTAAGACCGGTGGAAAAACATGTATGGAGACATGACCATTCGCATTTTATTGGTGTCACATTTATGTCTAAAAACTAGGTCGCATTAAATTAGTGACGCATTAATTTCGTGATTTACAGTATTAAAAAAAAATCAGGAAAAAACAATCATACTTGTGAGGAAATAACAGTTGTATCAGAATAGGCAATAATCTGATTAGCAATCGTTGACGTCTTGAAAACATGATCTTCCACTAAAGATCTAGTCATTGTAGATGTCATACGAGTCAGATTATTATGTGTGGATATACATTATCTTGATGATCCACTTGTATGAGATCATTGAAGTAATACTATACATCTCGCCCATTGTTCCTCTGTTCAGTAATTAACGTCCTTGGTGAGCAAGACAACAATTAACATTATGCAAGATGTTTGTCGTGATCAGCGAGGTCAAGTCTGTGGCCATGGGAGAGATACATGATAAGATCTGGATGGGCGAGATAAGATAAGATCTGGTGCCCGTTGCACACCGCTCTTGTAGCGCTACAATAGTTGTAACTGGGCTCCCGCTACAATAGAAAATGTTGACGTTACAATAGTTGTAGCCTACAAGAGCGTCGTGCAACAGGCACCTGGATGGGCATGAAATGATCTGGATGGGTAAGATAAGATCTGGATGGGTGAGAAAAGATCTGGATGGGTAGGATAATACATGTAGTAATGTTGAGTAATAAGACACTGGATTAGTGAGATAATTTGTTATTATGTATATATCGAGACACTGAAATAGTTGAGCTAATAGTTGTGTTGATCAATACATGAGCTAATTGAAATGTTTGTTGTTATGTAAGGCAAGGCATCTGATAGTGAGTGTTTATGTTAATGCTGGGTAATGTATTGGATGGGCGAGATGTTTATGGTAATAGTTGTATTCATGATGGGCAAGACATGGGATAACTGAGATGTTTGTGGTCATGTTGGATGAGACTCTGAATAGTCTACGTTGAACAAGACATAGGATGGGCGAGATAATGTTTGTGTTATGTTGGGCGACACCATGTGGGTGAGATGTTGAAGTTATATTTGGTGAGACACTATGTTGGGTGAGACACTATGTTGGGTGAGACATTATGTTGGGCGAGACACTATGTTGGGCGAGACACTATGTTGGGTGAGACACTATGTCGGCGAGACCCTGTTGGGTAAGATACCAGATGTTATCATATTAGGTAAGACATTGGATGGGTGAGATAGTGTTTGTGTTTGTGTATGACTATGTTGCATGACATTGCATGGGTGAGATGTTGGGCTTATGTTGGGCGAGACACTATGTTGGGTGAGACACTATGTTGAGCGAGACACTATGTTGGGCGAGACACACTATGTTGGGTGAGAATTGAGATAATCAATTTAGATAATATTGTAAAGTCAAAAGTAGAAAAGAAAACAAATATCAAAATAATAATAGATATAATGGTGACAAATAGCAAATGGTGACAACAATTGATGACAATGTCTATACCAAACAATAATAAGAAACATCAACAGACTCTAAATATTAAAATATAAGTTCGGCCCAGTCAATAACTGGTTGACCAAAACATTACTTGATGGATAAAACATTGAAAAACTTTTTGAGAGGATCCCTGAAAGGCGGCCATCTTGTCACTTACCAGACTCCCCAACTGTAGAAGAAGCTCGACTGCTGGGCTGAGCTCGTGCCAAGCTCTCCAATCTAGATGCCACCACCTCCAGGCGAGACACAGCGTTCATTAACGTTTCCTGCGACATGGCGTCGGCCTCCGTCAACAACTGGGCGACTTCGTCCTGACTTTCCTGCAACTCCTGCTTTAAAGTTGTCTCTTCCGCGACTGTCTTTACTTCACCAGCATCCGCGGGAGTGGAATAACTGGACACGGGTTCACTGCAGGCGACGTTCACCTGGTAGTTGTTGTTGTCTTGGGCTTGCTTGGCGCAGAGTTTGGTCAGTTCCTGGATGGAACTGTTCTCGTACACGTGATCCACTGCACTGTCCTCGTCGATGAACGGAATGGGAGCTGAAATAGAAACACTTCCGTTCCTCAGAGACTTATTCCCGCTTGACTGTTCCGACTGTCGGCGACTATTGTCCGAATCGGGGGAATAGTGTTTTTTCTTAGATTTAAGACAGCACAGCATTGTCTGGTAAGGTCACATCAACCACTACCGCTACCTACACAGTCATTACCAAAAACCACTTTCTCCCCGAACAGCTCAAAAACACCCACCCACTGTATATCGATATATCCTCCTTATAAAACTATTTGCGACGAGGTAAATCCGTTTCGCCAGTGGAAGTATTCCGAGATCACGACGTTACCCCACTCTCAGTGAGATGAAATCCCAACCGGCTGCTGTGAGAGGGAGATATCTGCAGCAGACGGCAAGAGAAATGGGCAGCAGACGCCGACTAGAGATAGCCTGGGACGTAAGGGCAAGGAGAAGTGTCCTGCTTGACAGGGTGGAGGTTAGCTAATGTCTGGAGGCAGGCCACTATGGTGACTTCCTCAATGAGAAGGCTAGAGGCGGTGGCTGCACCCACAGGTATGTTGTCCGCATCAATCAGTGTCAATCTGCTAGCAGTAGTAAGGCTGCCTGCCACACATACACACACACACACATACACACAGTGATGTGCCGCTTAGCTGATGCAGTGATGCAGGGGAATCCTGAAAGTCAGCGGGGGTCGCTAGGTACTCACTGCAACCTCTTACCACTGCTTACTTACAGGGCGGGTCAGATCTCACTTACATAACATTGCATCTACGTTGGTCATCCCAAGCCGAAATCGCAGCTATGTTACAATTTCTGAGTCAGATATACTCCCGAATCTGGTTGTGGTTCCACTACACATGTTGTGTCTACACACACGCCATCGACAACACATTACATAACAATCCATTAGTCAAAAAGAGTTATTCGATAAATGCAGCACGCAGATAAAAGCATTGTCTCCATGAAAAGTCTGACCGAGAGACCCAAGAGATTCAGCCACACCCTAAATGGAATCTGTAATCTAATCTTAAAACACCGGTGAATAATATGTACCAATGGAATTATAAAATCGCAGAAAAAGTCACAATCCGGGCATAGACACAATAATGCAGCTGTCTGTGAAACGTTGACGAGCAAATATCAATCTGTGCCACATCCATTATCAACTCGCAGAATGTAAACCCACAACACCCAGACTCTGATCAATGCTAGGCCTGCATTTCCCTGTATGGAGCTTATCGTTACATTGTTCCACTGCCTATAGAAGTTGACTCATATCGGGCCGATTGCAAAGGGAGTAAACAAACTCTACTTGAGTGTCCATATAAGTTAGCACACAAGTCGCGCGGTATGATAAATAATATACACTGGTGACATGCGAGAGATCATAATTTGATCGCTACATCAAACGTGGACAAGAATGAATTCCATCTTTCCCCCGCTGCGACATATCCCGACTGAATGACAAGACAGCTGCGCGAGAACTGTTGGATAATGCCTGAAAATCTCCCCGTATTAGCCCAGGATTGTCTTTAAGGTCAAACATTCTCCAAAAACAGCCCTTTACAAACATTGCCGAAATACTCTTCACAGAAGAGCTCTCTGGCTATGACGGATTAGCGTCTGCAACCCAATTACACGGATATAAATATCCCTCGTACATTTCTTGTTGATACTGATATATACATCTGTCAGTCGAAATCAATCACAGTTGATAGGTCAGGCTGTCCGAACGCCGACATTTAACAATATTGCGCATGACCACGAGGTAAATAAAACATGAAATAAAAAGACGTCTAGATGAATTTCGTGAATGAATAGGACTACAGTATTATTTAACAAGTAGCTCTCTCTAGCATAAGAAAGGAATAATGCACAATAGGTTAAGTGGTTTCTGTTGACTTGGTTTGTGCATGTAAGAAGACAGGACGTGACAAATTAGCCGCCATGCTACCGTCGATCAATAGCCAAATGTACGTAATGTGACAAGGTGCGAGAAATAGGCGAAATGGTAGCCGAGGAAAGATCGATAGCTCATGCAAACATCAATATTTATCTAATCTCTCGGCTCAAGTGTCGACAGGGACAATGGAAACAGTCAAACAACCATCATAATACAAAAACTTTCGATCTTCGCTCATTTAATTCCAATGTCCAATGCAAGAATGGACCATAGATAGTGTTAAGCCTTGTTGCTATTTATCTGAATTTGGGTTGTTTTGGGTTAGTAAGTAGACAATAGGTACCCGGTATGTTAAGCTTTGTTAATATTTAGTTGAAACTGTAGTTTGGGCTTTACAGCAAGTATATTTTACACAACCTTGAAAAATGTGTTGGCTGTATATGTTTTAGTAGGATTATCAAGTTTATAGAGGCTACAAATATGCGATCAATTCTTCCGACGATAGAGTTTGAATAACTATATACATGTACTAGATAAAATAAACATATTCACAATACAGACACTGCTTTTAGCTTAATCCGGATAGTCTAACATTTATAAAAAGTTAAAAATCATACAAACTGATCAGTTAAGTTTTAACTTTATGCTGTAGAGAAGAGAAAAAAAAATCCTTGTATAGAGACTAATGTTAGTTCAATCTTGATAAAATCTCAGTTATAGCGCTGGAAACGGCAGCTTGGGTTGTATACTCCCCAGGGAGTTGAGAAGGAACACTGAGTGTACAATGATCCATT
>JAVCKZ010024120.1:0-19728 GCA_034780755.1 Lepetodrilus elevatus | reverse complement strand
TAATTTGCTGTGCTCTGACTATGCACATTTTACTCAACGGGACAGATTTGATAGGAGGACATATTCGATACCACACCTGTACTAACAATATCGTGATGGCAACGGAAAGGTAACTATCGAGAACAATGACTATGATGCCTGACCACCAGGACGGGATTTGAACCCAGGTATTATGGCTCGGAAGTCCAACGTTCTACCATTGTGCTACTACCCGCGGCTGTCCTGAAATAATTGCATAACTGTTAAATAGAAGTGCATAATATGTACGTGTCTATATGGACGACATTATAATGTATTAGTGTTCCTTGTTAGATTTCAGATGGAAGCACCATGATCGTGATTACCAGAGGATCATGTGATATTTATTATATTCATGCATAATCCGTACATAATGCATTCCACAAAATGTGCAAATAGTCTTGAAAAACAGGTATAAGTCCTATTACAAAGATGCATCCAATAACAAATTATATAATATACAAATGCTGCGTACTGAATGCACACGGTTAATCTCTCAGCATTAAACGAAGAAGTGGCCTGACAATTGAAGCATTGAAGCAGAACTTTTCAACCACCGTGGAGTATTACGATTAAAATGATTTCGTTGAGATTCATTATCTTTAGCCACACATGGTGGTCCAATATTGCATATCTAAATATGCAGTACCAAACAGTACCAAACAACCATCAAGGTACGTAGCATAGGAAGCCGGTGGTAGCATAACGGTAGAACATTTTAAAGACTTCGGACATTTCTGTCTCATTTATCCCGTCCCGGGAGACCAGCATCAATGTTCGCGAAAGTTACCTTTCTGGTGATCATGTGGTTCGCTGTCTTTACCGTGGCAATACAGACATCATCCTTGGTTTGACAGTGCCAGCCGGTGGTTGCAGGTTTACTGCAACATTCAGCGTTACGGATGTTGTAGGTTTCCACCTGCTATTAAGCTCTACCTACAGCGCTTGGCTACTCCAAAGAAGGTGGAAGAGTCTGGAGCTAGGAGCCAATAGCTGTAGGTAGGACATGTCCTGCCCTGAACTGGCGAGCATTGATATAAGTGAACTAATCTTGAAGCCCCAATTCATAACCAAAAAAAAACTAAAAACTATGATGTGTGTATGCCCTATTTGCAAATAAAAAGTAATTTGCTATTCAGGCATCAGATAACAATTGCATCTCATAGTATAAGGAAGTATTTTTAGTCCCATGCGACCATGATATTGCGTCAGAAATGTAGCTTCCGTGAACATTGATGTCGGGCTCCTAGGATTTGAACCCGGGGCCTTAAATTTGACTCTGAACGTTCTACCACTGCACTTCCACTATATACTAGCCCACCTCGATTATTGGTAACGCCTGCTATGGTTGTCTGCTTTGGCTCGGAACGTTCTACCACTGCGCTGCCACCCATCTATCTCAAGTATTGGTAACGCTTGCTAAAGTTAACCTGGATATGTTGTTGACACAGTCTGTCGTCTATGTGATACAGACCTGCAGAAGACAGGTGCTTTCTACTTCGCCCCTCCCACCACCCCGATCTCTTCGACCCCACCCCTGTTGTCCTATGTCTCGTCACCCTCATACCAATCGCATTAATTTGACATCTACCCCCTGTGTTGCCGAATGCGTAAACGATACCCTGATTTACTTTGGAACTCATCCCCTTCCGGTCCGCCTAAACAAAGCCTCATCGTTACACGTATTTTCTCGCCCAAAATGTTCCGATTCCGCGGGTGCGAGGATATAATATTGTTCCATTTCACGGCCTGCATGAAGGCCTATGAATAAAATGCATGGACAGGTAACCACAATTATTTCAGTCTTGGACGTAATCCAATGATCCGGCTGAACACGCTGGCCTAAGAATTCCATACAGCACGGTGAACTGAGAGCGGAGGTCCGGCTTAGAAACCCAAGTCTGTTCGCTATTCGTTTGCCTTGCCCGTTCTGTCGGAAACATTGGACATTGTCAGATCCACCCAACTAAAGATTCATTCACTGCAGACTCGGTCATGTGGAAGGAAAACATTTTACTTTTCAAAAAGTGTTTAAAACGCTTTAAAATTGTCTTTACGTCGTCTCCGGTTCAAGGTAAAGCGATCACCCGGCCATACTAATTGATATTGTTCGCTTTACGAAAATTGATCCGTAGACGCATTTGAGGAATTCTATGGTAATTAAATGCTTGGAGTGCGTGGTCTGATTCAAAACAATCTAAACATGATCATGAACGGATAGTTTGTCAGTATAAGCAACTCAGATTTCAGAGGATGTATCGTCAACACCTGTTGTCCGTTCTAAAGCAATGCTGTCCATTCTATAGCCATACTGTCCGTTCTATAACATAGCTGTCCATTCTGTAACGTGTAATGTCACAGTTGCCTGTTCTATACTAATACTGTCCATCCTGTAGCCATACTTATACAGTGGATTTGATATAGCTATGCCGTCCGTTCTGTAGAATGCCTGTCTGTTCCATTACACTGTAATATGTCATTGACATACTAGTATACAATACTAACTTATCTTTCATCTAATGTTTAGAGCCGTAACACAAACCTATATAATATATACAGTAATACAACTAATCCGTCTTGATCTTTTGTTTGTGATACTGTTTCATGTGCAATAGCATGCTCTTGTACCAACGTGAGTTTGAGTAAATAAAATGAATTGAATTGAATTGTACAGATTCCATATAACCATGCTGCCCATGTACAAAGTATAGCCAATTTTAAATACATGGTATACTGTTGCCCATCATTTAACAACGATGTCCATTCTATATTTCAATGTCTTCTAATCTTGTCTGTTCTATATATATAAACATCATGTCCATTCTATAAGATGAATAGCTTACTGTTCATTCCATATATAGAATCGAATTGTATCTGCACACTAAATATGAATGTGTGTGAAATGATAGAGCACATTAAACTGACACACACTGATCAATGCATTGTTTCGAATCGTTTAAATTTCAATTAGTCTATAATAAGAAATTCTCAGAAATGTGAAAATTGATCACGTTCCGGTGTAGCATATGCCAACCTATATCAAAATGTTCGTATTCATCTGGGGTATTTGAAAAGTGTGAAAAAGTAGGTAGGCATTCTAGCATTTCAATTGGGTAGCCGCCATCTTGGATTTAAGGATGGCCGCTATGTATATGACGGTAGCTACATATCTGCCGTGGACATATCTTTGCAACCAGAATAGATAGAAATACAATTGAAAGGTCTAAATGTAAGAGGACAAGGAATCCAAAGGAATAGTTATTTTGGTAAGTTAGTGTTATTTTAAAAATTAGTCTATTTGTCCAGAAAATGTGAAAAACAATACAGTTTTGATATTTTCGACAATTGTTAAAAGATATATAAACAAACGTTACATTGCCCTTGGACTATGCCCACCATATGCCCACTATGCCAAAATATTGCTGCATCTATCAAGTTTAAACTCTTGATCACGTTTCTTTCATTTCGTTATTCTCTGAAGCTAATAATTGTTAATAATCACGAATTTTATCGAAAATAGGAAATACTCATGCAATTACCTTGCGTTTGATCAAATCATGATCATGATCAAATGGCAAACAGTCAGAGAGACATATATTTTATTTACGTCTCACCTCACATAAAATATGGTACATGCCATTACTAGTCTTTCCGTAATTGATCGATCAGGTGTGCGTTATCATTCACTGATTCTGATATCAAAGTTTGCAGGTACTACATGTATTTACAGTATATTGCCGAGCATACTTCCCTCATCTCATTCATAGTATAGCCCGTATATTCACTTATCTACGTCGTACAGACATGGTATTAATGATGAAGTAGTACGCATACTCTTTAATATTAATAGTAAATGTCGTCATATACTAAATATATGTGTTGCTAGCGGTGCACTATTAAATGCACTTTGGATTGAATTATCATGATCGATGATGTGTTTATGAATAGACGTCTATGTTTATATGTTTGCAGTGTGTACGATAAGTTGCTAGACTATTTGTTTACATAAACTGAATTTATGTAGAATACTGCTACTATTAGAATAGATACCTCTGAGACTGTGTTGGGAGGTATTTACATAGATAGAACAGTTAGTTATTCGATAAAGAAAACAATGTCATGTGTGCACGTAATAAAGTTGTCCATTGCATTATGTTCAATCAATAATAAAGAGTACACATTTTGTTTTAAACAATGCTACGAACGTTTACACTTGTGATGAATAAAAGTATATATTCAAATGTTATCTAAGGTTACTTTTTATTAGATACACATAATATTTACTAGTATACGTTTTGAATGTATTTTTGTTTATCGCAAATGCAAACGTTTATAACAGTTTCTAAAATGTGTGTGTGTGTGTGTGTGTGTGTGTGTGTGTGTGTGTGTGTGTGTGTGTGTGTGTGTGTGTGTGTGTGTGTGTGTGCGTTCGTTCGTTCGTGCGTGCATGCGTGTGTGTGTGTGTGTGTGTCCATCGGATACATTGTCTGCAATAAAGGTTTGCATACAGGTAAAGCCATGGCAATGATTATGGGGATATGTATGGATCAAAAGTGTTCCGGCTAATCTTGCATGTATATATGGGGATGTCAATTACTTGCACAACAGCAACTATATGCCTAAAACAGGTAGAGGGGATGGAGAGAGAGAGAGAGAGAGAGAGAGAGAGAGAGAGAGAGAGAGAGAGAGAGAGAGGGGGAGGAAGGAAGAGAGAGGGCAATAGATAAGGAGAGGGGGAGCAAGAGAGTGATAGAGAGAGAGAGTTACTTACAAAACGGCAGATAGAGGAGGAGAGAGAGACGGAGAGAGAGGGAGAGAGAGAGAAAGAAAGTAATAAATAAAAATGAGAATAACAGAATGTGCACCACCTGCATTTTGTAAATCAAAATCAAACTATCAATACAGTCACGTGAAAATAGTTTATGTTTTAAAACCTACAAATAATTATGCGTGCGCTTGTACTACCAGTTACGAGTTTGTAGACGTCAGGGTGAGTGATTACCACACGTCTACCGCATGTGACGTGCCACACTACAAAGACCACGACGGCGCCGAGGTGACGGTAATACATGCATATTTAGCAATCAATCAGCGATTTCATCTTCTATGTTTAAACATACATTTTTGTTTTTGTTCAATGAACTTTTATGTACCTAATGTATATATAAAAATATCCCATGTGTGGATATGTTTTTCTTCAGGGTATGCAGTGATGTATATGGACATGATACAGGATTTCTTCGGGGTATGCAATGATGTATAGGGACATGATATGTTTTTGTAGATAATTAACAAACGTTTATTATTTTATGAAGTGTTCTAATAGTGTATTATATATTTGCTTTCGTGCTAAACATAGTAATAGATAAGATAATCAGATAATGTGCAAAGAACTTGAAAGATAATACAGGTAAAAAAAGTTCAACATTCAATCAATTGTGGTTTTTGAAGACCTTGGAAGAATATAGTTTTAAACATACCTCTATTTAAATTTTTTTGAAAAGCTGAACATTCATGAGGTATTTATCTTAAATTGTCAACATCAACTGAAGTTTGACCATATATAAAGGTACCGACAAAATTATCGACTAGTATCTTTAAATTAATTATTTATCTACTTATTATACAAACATACTAGTACATTAATATACTAAGTAGTTATAATTATGATAATACCATGTATTTTAGAAAACGTGTTGGCAATCTTACAATTATTCGTTATCCATTAATTTTAGATTAACTACATGTAGACAATTCAGATGCTCTATTTACTTATATGAATATAAGAAGATGATGATTGGTTGATCAGCAATGCCCGTAAAGTATGTACAATAATGAGTATCCTTTCACGAAGCTCTCTTATCCTCTAAGATGCCATAACGCTCTCTTTGCCAACAGCGAATATAATGTAAAGAGAGCGTTATGGTCTCTTAGCGGATAAGTACGAGAGCGTTGTGAAAGGATACCATGGTACCTGTGTCATCACGATTCCATTGGTGCAATGGTTTATGCATATATCGTAAACCACCATTCTTGATTCGTGATCGTGTTCGTAATATTTGGTCTGTATTCCCGCCCTATATTACGACTGCAGTCAAATCTCTGAAATATTTTAAGCAACGTTATTTGCTCAAAGTTACTAATACTGTACGCGTAAAGTATAATGCATAATGTTGCCAATGGTTAGCTTGTTTGTCAACTATAAAGATAACTTTACATGGTATCCTTTCACGAAGCTCTCTTATTCACTAACGCTCTCTTTCATGTCTTTACTGATAGCTAATAATTATACTGTAAAGAGAGCGCTATGGTCTCTTAACGGATAAGAGAGCTGTGTGAACGGATATACCAAGGTTCTGTGTACTGTAGGCCCAGGGAGTTGAGAAGGAATTGAGTGCACAGATTCGTTGACCGGGGTAATAAGCGCATTTGAGCAGTTATTCTGAATATTTGCGCTATATAAATGTGTACAAATGTATATCAATTACTAGTAATAAGCTGAATGCATATGGTGCGATATACGTCTAGATGTCTGGACTAACCGTTCACAGACCCACACATAGCCATCGTTCAGATTATATTGCATAAACAGTAAATATCCACAGTCATCATATATGGTTTCCTGTAGTAATAATACTATTATCACAATAAATAAAACAAACCATTACTTGTCTTCAATCGTAATCTAGACATCTGTCGCAGTCATAATCACATTTGTAGTCACTTTTTCGGGGTCCATACTCGTCCTAATGTAGTTTTGAAGAAAATGATGCAACATTGACTTAGAACATAAATTATTGCGCTATCACCCCCCTAAGCTACAGTGGTCACAAACTATTAGTATAACTGAATTTGTGAAAGAGAAGTCAACTAATCCTGCTTGACAGGGGCTACAGTTGCTTCCTACAGATCACATGTGTAATTTGGACACGCCAATGACAAAGTTCTATGTGTTCTTTATTGTTCCCGGAGGTAAGTGGAATTCATCTATTTTGTTTTCCATTATTACACACTATAAAGCTTTCGAACTCCGGCCCAAAGCGCCAAGCATTAATTTCATTAAAGTTGCCCATGAGGCCTATCACCGCCCCTTTAATGAAAGTAATTGGGGAGTCGTGGCTTCCAGAATGTATTCGGCTAACTTCGGCCTTCCGGGAATTACCGATGCTGTGATGAGAGTCGGTGGGCGGAGCTACGAGCCAATCAAAACGGTGCTAACATCGATCTTGGCGTGTCGTGGTCGCTCGCTGGACGGAGATCAATAAGAAGGAGGCAGATGGTAGTTTCACGAACTGGTAGTTCCATTTGGTGAACCTTCCTCCGTTCCGCCTCAATAGGGCTAGTTAACATCTCTGTGGTCTGAGGCCTGCATGAGACATACACCCTAGTACTTAATAATGAAATTGTGTGAGATATTTCTTAGATTGAAATATGAGACTGTTTTTTTTTTATTTGTTATTTTGCTGAATCCCATTCAAGCAGTTGTACAGTTATATTGTTCTAATAGATCATATGAACCCATGATATCCGGTATGCATGTATGTGTGTATATAACGGTAGTCCATGAAATAGTATTGACTTGTAATTACTAATTGGTTGATGAAATACCTAGCGCCATGTCTCATATATGGATTATAGGCCTACTAATATGCTGTGTTCATGATCATGTCTCAAAAACATAATGAGATAGAGAGAGAGAGAGAGAGAGAGAGAGAGAGAGAGAGAGAGAGTGAGAGAGAGAGAGAGAGAGAGAGTGAGTGAGAGAGAGAGAGAGACGGTGGAAGAGGACGATTAACGGTGTGAAATATAACATTATATATTAAGCACCAAGTATTTGATTTTCATAAATTTAAATCTTCTGTTTCTGTTTATTGTCTATATGAACCTTTTCTATTATGACTAACCATGTTCATTACACATATTCCGTAGTCTACTAGTAGACTATACCTTAAATATACTCAAACTTTGCTAGGTATCACTATTAAGGGTGGTATTATATATTATATCAATAAGGGGTCATTGAATAATTTTTTCCTACAAAAATGGTACGATCCTTAGCAAATTTTGAGTAGTATATATGAGCATCCTATGGCAGTTTCCCCTTTGCAGCAAACAAGTGCATGTAGTTTCTATAAAAGTATGATGAGATTTAAAAAACATAACTAATAGAGTTAATGTATAGATTAGTATACAAGTCATATCTTCATAACACTAACTCTAGCATTGGAACATTCGTCTTATGATCTCCCCAACATTGTCCTCCGTGTAATGACATACTGAATTACATACTCAGAAAACTCTAATTAAGCTATAAATAATAAGTCCATAAATGTCTAAATGTATGTTTTTATTTAAATATCCCAGAAAGTGACACACTTGTGGCTCGAGGTGACGCGGTCAGGCGTTGTGGCAACAGATTCGTGTCCAGACCATCAGACCAATCCGTGTTTTGGCTAGCGTGAATGTACTTTTTATCTCATAATATAACAAAAATATATATTGTTTTTCATTTTTATTATTTATTTAAAATTTGGGTCTAGAGCAGCTCTTAAGATTATTTCACTTGTATCACTGCTTATCAGCTTTGGGCAGGAGGAAACCCGCAACATCCGTAGCGCTGATGAAGATTGTAGTAAACCTGCGAACACCCGACTTGTACTATGACAGACTAAGTTTATAACTGAAATGTTGCAAAATAATACGAGAATTGATAAATAACTTGACGTCGTTATACTAGTATATCAAAGAAAATATTTTTCAAATAGTTAGCGAACCATAGAATAAAATGATTGTATGTAGATCTAAGATATCACGTAAATCTATTAAATTAAAGAGGCAAGTTTAAAAGGATCATGATAGTATCACCTTCTGTACAGTCACTAAGTTCCATAACGCCCCCACTTGTACGCATGATACAGGACTGCGTTTGAAGTCCTAAATATTTCTTTGTTCTACCTCACCTCCATTCGTTATCACCCATTCACTTCCTTGGAAATCACTATGAGCCTTGCTTTTCCATGTACATACCTTAAGTAGGTTTGCTAAATAGTAAATAAACGCAAATATCTCGGCCCCCACCTCTTTTGGTAACATACCAGTGCTCCTGTGTACCACTATAGTCTCTCCCACTTCCGTCACCCACCGTACCACCTCTCATCCTTACTCACGACTCAAATGTTCGTCAGTTATCGCTGTCACCCACTCATTTAATTACTATAGTATGAATTCGTCATGTGCATCGGGAAATAGAAGGGAAATCCGGGAATGTCCATGTATGTATATATCCATTACTTACTTCATTAGTCGATACAATAAGTGTTGATGATATCTACTTGCTAGTATACCGCGGGAAGTGCCCCGAAGAGCAGTGTGTGTGTGTGTGTGTGTGTGTATGTGTGTGTGTGTATGTGTGTGTGTGTGTGCGCGCGCGCGCGAACGCGCTTAATCCAGCAAAGAGAGGGTTAACTAGGAATGATTTTAAAAGCATACTCATGTCTGATACTCTGTTGGCGATCGAGATCAACGTTATGGCCCGGTACTTGTCCGTGTTCCGACTTCCTGGTTTTTATTCACATTGTTGTTGTATTCCCTTTTATATTTATAAACGTACTTCCTGATAGTTGTGCTTACATGTCAAAGATAGTATAGTCAGAAATAAATGTTTATACACGGTTGCGACCTATTTGCTCAAATTTGTTTCATGAAAGTATCAAGGTTCAAATTTTCAACAACGTCAAGCAATTTGGAAAATTATTTGCAGGCAACTCGGGTGAAAGCAAAAATACGATACGTGTATTCAAGACAGGACCCACGGGCGAATGTTGAGGTGTGAATGAATGTGTGTACATTGCTCGCGTTTCTCATTCATACCTGCGTCACACGTCTCGGGTGAAGTATCCCCACCCCTTGGGCGACAGACATGGAGACAGACGTATTATTAGTGAGCCAAGTTCATTAACTTCCAACTTGAAGGATCAGGAACAGAGACGGCTATACGTAGTCCTTGTCACACGTTTATAACTGGCAATTCTTTCGAGTTTTCAAACTACATTTTTTTTAGATACAAAATTTAACGTGGTCATGTTTTTAAATGATATAGTCTAGTGAAAACAAAATCTAAAATGCTGCCACGAAACGTCTTTAATAAGGACTATGCTAGACGTACATGAGTATGTTCAAACCCCATAGTTATCTGTTGTAGTAGTAGTAGTAGTAGTAGTAGTAGTAGTAGTAGTAGTAGTATAGATATATGTAGTAGTAGTAGTAGTAGTAGTAGTAGTAGTAGTAGTAGTAGTAGTAGTAGTAGTAGTAGTAGTAGTAGTAGTAGTAGCAGCAGCAGTAGTAGTAGTAGCAGCAGCAGCAGCTGTACAAGAAGAAGATTATTAGTCATTTATATAAATCGTGTATAGTGCATATTATACAGTATATATTATTGTGTAGATCTAACCATAAACATTTCATTGAGAAAATACATGTACATGACTTTAAATAATCAAACTATCACAGTAAATTACACATTTTGTGTAAAATAATGTGCACAAAGAACAAATACGAGTCATATCATTAACATAAAAGAAATAACTTGTTAATGGAAAATGTCTGGATGGCGTCGAATTGTGGCTTATGAAGACCATTGTGGTGTCCCGAAGTGGTACGAGTGCTATATACTGACACCACTTGCCATCTCAAATCAATTTACAAGCCACAAGTACACGACAAGGAATTACCTTTCGCCTTTATCTATTCATTCAAACTACTGAGGCATTGCACTATCGTATAAAACATCTAATTGTGAAGTTGATTTTGTAGATGTATCTTTTGGAAATCTAATATAAAGGAAAAGGAAAAGATTAATGCTTTTATGTATAGCAAATTTGTAGAAAAAAATAATTGAATTGGATATGAAAGTTATGAGGCATATTCTGCGCATTGTACACTAGAATATGAATGAAAGTTTAGATTTGCTATCTTAATATCTCTCACAATTTCTCATATATATGTTATGAATGGCATATTTGTTTAAAGCAATTTGCATCCGTCCTAAAAGGTTATTTGTACTAATGCACAACTCGTGTCTTTGTGATCGAGATGTGTTTAAGATTATAGCAATGGTTGTCGCCAAAAAGATAATCGAAAAAAATTGAATTCGCTTAATGTGAAGATTAAAATCTTTTGCTTCGTCGCGTCTCTTCACGATTAGATATAAGAACAGTAGACACTATTTTAAATTACAAGCAGATGAAAGCGATATTATGAATATGACTAATGAAAGAAATATGAACAATTAATTCAGAAACACGAGATGAAATGGTGATGCTAGTGTTGACTACATAGTA
Source organism: Lepetodrilus elevatus (assembly GCA_034780755.1). Classification (NCBI taxonomy): domain Eukaryota; kingdom Metazoa; phylum Mollusca; class Gastropoda; order Lepetellida; family Lepetodrilidae; genus Lepetodrilus; species Lepetodrilus elevatus. The sequence continues at coordinate 8,374 of JAVCKZ010024120.1, read as the reverse complement.
CTGTATAAGTGGAAGTTAAGCGGTCAAGGTCGGAGTCGGTCAAGAAATACAAAAGTGAATGGCGACTGGATTAGGCAGAGGCATTGCTCTTTAGTGCATTTCCAGTTGCCCCCAGAATGGAGAGAGTTAAAGGCGCAACCGCAGTGTGACCAGTGTGATCAGGCCCCGAGGTTGCGAAACTGTTTGAGTACGATTTCATTCTCAACTCAAGTCTTGTTCACACATCCTCATGTAATATTTGAGCTTGAGCATGACATTGACCTCCAACGTTTCGCAACCTCGGAGCTAGTGGCAGTTCTCATGATTTGCACAATTCAAGTAGGCCTACATACTTGATAATGACATGGAATTAATTGTTATACATGTATTATGGTAAAGAGAACATACATTAATTATAGTGGCTCTATAGTGAATACTGCTGATAAATTCCATTTGGCATTAAATTAACATATAGTGTCATTAAAGTTGTAGTTATTGTACTGTTTGTAAATAGATACTAGTAAACAGATTATATATATACCATACGTAAATTAGGCACTTGTAATATCAGTCATTAATATTTTTTGTAGTTGTTTAGATATTTCTTGGTGCTGTTTTTCGACGTTTTACTCATCTTTGGTTTTCAGTGTCAGTGTCTTCGGGGGAAATTGCAACACCCGCAGCGCTTCGTATTGCAGTAAACCATTGCTAAGAGAGTGCTATGGTATCTTAGCAGCTAAGAGAGCTCTGTGGAAGGATACGCTGGACCGCAACATTGCGAACAGATGGGCATCGAACGCGTCTTCGGGGAAAATTGATGTGTTTCGAATTCTGTGCCATTTCCTATTATATGACGTCCGAAGATATATCACTGCGTTACCCACCTACCAACAGTGCAACGTCCGTTCTCTAGCACAGAGTGGCCTCGAGATTACGAAACGTTTATGTAAGATGTCATGTTCACCTCAAACTCGTGTTCACATAACCCAATTATATATGAACTTTGAGCTTTAGTATGAAATAATACTAAATACGTGCCACACTCTGGGAGCCTGATATCACCGGCTGGTACTGACAAACCAGCGATGATAACTGAACTGTAACTCAGTATATGTACATGTATACAGTATATGCAGTGGACATTCCTGCAACATTGCATTTGGCTCCATTCAGAGTATTTACCTACCACTGGCTACCGCTAGTCCTTTATCAATGCGTATACAATATGGCCAAATATTACGAAACAGTTTAGGAAGATGTTATATTATATGCTCATAGCTATCGTGTCGAGTCATGAACTGAAAAAAACTATTTTACTACATGGTTGTGTGTGTGTGTGTGTGTGTGTGTGTGTGTTTGTGTGTGTGTGTGTGTGTGTCTGTGTGTCTGTGCGTGCGTGCGTGCCTGCGTGTGTGCGTGCTTATGTGTGTATGTGTTTACTTATCTGGCCATGGACATCATCTTACGGTATCGTTAACGGTCGATCTCCCGCAAACGCAGATGAATGCACGCTTTACCTGACACAGGTAAATCTGACAGCTGAGCCGTTCAGGACGCTGCCTGAAGGAAATTCTTATCGGCTTCGCGGATTAACCTGTGAACGCTCACTGCGTATTTAATGTCATTTTGCTTTGTACGATATTCCAAAAATTAAACTCGCTGACACCCAATGATGAACGGGAATCATATAGATGCTCAGTCATGCTACAATGTAATTATAATTTATTAGTTATATAAACACTTTTTAATTTTATTTTTTCAATACAAGTTTGTAAAGCGATACCAATCCGTGTTGAACTAATGGACTAACAAATATAACTGGGAATCACAATATTATGTCGTGCACTAAATTTTGTTTAATATTCTGCTTACTTAGTAATCTGGTATTTTTTTCTTTATAAGTCAACGATTATTTTTTTACAGGGTTTTAGTGATCATGCACGTAATATGATAAAGACACTAGTTTTACGGGTGGACGAGTCTTTGGCACATTTTCATGAAGCTCTCGCGATCGTACCAGTATCCATCAAAAGCGCACAATAGCGCACCATACCGGACCATATAGCGCATATAGTACCGAAGAATGACGTCCAATAGTATCGTCAACAATGTCAAAATGCAATTATGTCACACTGGATCTGTGAGATTATCCAAGTGTGTAAAGGATCGCTATCGTTCGTGTTTTATTCCAATCTACATGTGCTGCATTTTGGTCATATATAATAATCAAATATATTCCCCACTTCGGAAGATGGGCTGTATTATGCTCAAGCTATCACGGACGACACCACGTTAACGAGACGTTTCTGACCACCCCCTAATGATTATCCCCGACCCCCCTAATACCCGTCCCTGACACCCTCACACCACATCGTTAGGGGGGTGCGGGTCACCGGGGTTAAACCCCGCCCCACCCACTATGACACCTACAAGCTTTAGCTCGCCATGCCTCGCTATGGCTCGGGGGTGGATTCCTTCCTATCATGCTAATCATCCAATTTCTAAACGCTTGGTTAGATGACACCTGCAGATTCGAACTCGGAACTGGTGTCAGTATCAGCATACACGTCCCCTAGAGCCATCCTGACACCCATCAGCTGATTATGTGTGCTGTGACATGGCAATGCTGTCCTCTCCACGCCCTGGGTGGAATTGGCATGGGCCGACCGTCATACCTAGTATTGGTACCACTGTCATCGTAATTGAAGCCTTCGATTAGAGAATTGGTTGTGAGCATATTAGTAATTGAATACGTGTCTTGGTTAAAGTGTATACAATAGCGTTTCCGGAAAAGCACGACAAGTTGATCTGGGATATCTGGTTTTAGAGGAAATGGTGTGTGGTTGTTAACCTGGATATACATAATGCTGTTAATCCTGTTATATGTCTCAGAAATAGGTTGCCATATGATTTCTATTCTTTGTTCCATCGTTCATGCATTTGTTTAAAGTGTTGTTCTAAAGCATGTATGATGCATGTGTGGTTGATTCTGAATTGTGAAAATACAATTTATTTTTAAAATAATATTGTATGATCAAGACAGTTCAATACTAGTGATGTTCTTCAAAGGATTTTTCTATGCATGTATGACACATACATATAGCGAACGATTATACGCAACAAGTAAAATCTTTTTAAATCCTTCGAGGTTTCTGATGAATACAATGGGAAGGTTCGAGAGCTGTTGATTTAATAACCAAACCAGTATGCTACTACAACTGATCAGAATTTCAGAGGAAATTCAATGGATTTCTGATATAATATACTTTCATTAAAATCAAACGTGTAAATATGTTGGCCGAATGTTTCAGGCGAAAATATTTATCCATAGTTGATGATCAGCGTATATTTAGTAAAAAGGTTTCTTCATATCCAAAATATGTGGAGAAACGTTATGGTATCTGCATTGACCAATTTCCCTGGTCGTCTTATAACCGTACCATTATATTCTTATATGCTCAACAAAATAAATTAAGGACCGACAGATAATTATTGTGTCGTGAAGCTTTCAAGGACATTTCGGAACTCCACTTGATGAAATCTGGTGCCATTCTTCTTTCAATGCATTTGCAAATTCTTGAAGAGTACCTGGAATATTTAGCTGTTTGGAAATTCTTTGTTGTTAAAATAATACAGAGCTAGATGCATATGTCCAAAGGTGCCACTGGCCCTTAATTAATTATGTTGCGTGTAGTTATTACTGATATACGAATAATAGTTAGTGCTCTGTACTGTGCGGATATGTCTAATAAAAACCTGAAACTGTACTAGGTAGACAAAAGTGTAGGCTGGTAGACATAATTAATTTGGTTTGTGGTAATGTCGACTTCCACTACTTTCAATCAACGCAAACTGCATCCAACATGTAAAATGCGATGTGTAAATACTGAATGCTTTGAATGCATTGTAGACTGTCTGCAATTTACACGAGTGACTGTTGTTAACATCGCACTGGCAGCGCAAGACAGATTCCTTAAGCAAACATGTTTGGATAAGTTAACGTCCCAGGGCTGGTACCTATTACGAAGGTCTGTCCCTTGATACAGACCCCTTACTCGCAGTGCAGTAGCCCTGGGACCAAACTCTCACCCATCACAACTTTCCTCAGTCTAATCTCTTACACTATTTCCTTCGTACGGGGTAATTAATAAATCCAATTTGAATTGTTTACAACCCCGTGGTTGTTGGTTCAAAGCGTCGAGAGACCGTCCAGTACCAGAAATGTGTTTGAAGAAAGCGGACTTTCCGGGCAGACGACGCCAAAAGCCCAGACACCGAAGCCTCATATGTAGCTAAGAAAAACCAACTCGGAGTTGTTCAATTTCCTCTGAAAACAACGAGTCTGTATCGTTGGTGTACCTGTGTCTGGGAGTGCCAGAACCCGTCTGTGAAAATAGGATAATACTTTTGACCAGGACCGCCCCAGGGTGACCATTTCTGTCGTCTGCCGGGTGGAGAGAGATGGCTGTACGTCTGCTTTCGGAGTCCGGGAACCAGCGCCGGGCAGTCGTTCCAGAATGGGTGGTCTGTCCTGGGAACTCAATAGTTTCCAGGAATATAAGTGTGAGCTCGGGTTCGCTAGCGAGATAAAAGCATATTTGGTAACCGGATACGCAACTGCGGCCGTCGCCAGAGGGCTCTGTTAGGCAGAGTAATGTTTTAGCCGCAGTTCCGTACGCCGAAACAGGAAGTAGGTATCGCGGCGTTGGCGGATAGTGTGGCGTCACGGAGAGGGGCAGGTTATGAAGTCAAGACCACGGTAAACAACGCTGAATATGCTTCAAAAGATGCCTTTGTGTGTACTGTCTTAATTGAGACATTAAGAACTCGCAGAGTTGTTCCATCGTTACCAGAATTTGTTGTGATGACAAACAACGTCTTTCTTTTATATTACGTTAAACGTGGAAGCCGTCAGTTCTTTGAACGACTTCCTGGTGAAAGATGTAAGGATATGACATTGCAGAATGCATGCTCAGATAACAGGCATTACCACGTCTATTGTTAATGGCTAGTGATAGAGGAACCGTTCACTACTGCCAGTGATTACCTTGGTCAAAGTCATAGTTTCAACATGCAAGAAGTTGAATGTAAACTTAAATTTATAAATTAATAATAATTGCATAATAACCGTACTCTGTATACTGTGCTCACGTGTTTAATAAAACTCTGAAACGGTCTAAAAAGTGTAAGTTTGGTTTAAATTGGTTTTACTGGTTTGTAGTAACTTTTGAAAGATGTACTTTAAGATGAGTCTTAAATGCTTGTACACTGGGAGCTTATTTCAAGTGCTGGGGAGATTGTTCCATTTCGATGGTGCTGCACATGTACATGAAAACGTGTACTGCAGTATATATATATATTTAAACTGATGTATACTAACAAACATTCAGGTAATTAGATGCTATTTTGAGACATGCTTGAGCTCGTTTCTACTGTAGCGCCATGAGCAATGAGTATGCATGGATGGATTTGGCGCATTATATATACGCATTATTATTATTACATGTACAAATGTATTTTATTCTTAATTTTTCTTTCTTCTCTCTCCATTTTTGTCGTTCTCTTCTCTTGGAGCGGTTTTGATTTAAGTTGTAGTGTGTAACCTATCCATTTCGTCTTGAATAAAATATGTTTAAACTAAACTAATCGTTTCTGTTCTATATGGCAATTCAATCATTTGAATTGTACTATTCTTAAACAAAATGCAGTTTATCAAGCCAGCGGCCAGCATTCCAGTAGCTAATGTTGTGTAAATGATTACGATAAGCTAAGACCCGGGTACCGTCTTGACAGGAAGACCGCAATAGCCCCGGGGACAGGTAGACGTGATATGTATACCTGGACGAGACGCTTCCATATCTTTTTGGTTAATTAACGTCCCGGAAATCGGACCTGAAACTGGGAAAGCTCTCTCGAAATAGAGCATTTACTATTCTTGGGAGCTCTGCCGTATAAATATAACATGTTTCCTCACAGCAGGATGAGAAGTCTTCAAGAAGTAAACTACGTTTATTCAGAAAGTTTATCTGACCATTCTTAAGATTAAACATCAGTGAACCCTAGTTTCCCTTTTCACCAGCCTGCAGCAACACGTGTGCTAAGTGCATGGAACTCTTCTTGGAGAGGGGTGGGAAAACTTCAAAGACATGCGCACTTGCATCTTCCGGTAGAACTTGCGAAGGTACATTAGGAAAGAAGTTTGGGTAAATATTGCGAATAGAGATATACATCACCCATAGTCAGTGAAGAATTCGAATTTTAAGTGGTATTTTAAGCATAGAATCTTTGAGAAACAATGGAAGCACATGGATGGAACAAGCATGTCTAAATCTTCAACCGACGAGACCCCAGATTAGGAAACGTTCTGGGTATGATTTCATGCTCAAGCTCAGATTTTATATGGAGATTTGTGAACAAAACTTTGAGTTGAGTATGAAATCGTACTCACAAAACTTTCATAATTTAGGAGCCTATTTAATTATAATTCCTGAACTGCATTCCTAGATGCTGTATATCGGCAAATTTGACTATACCTGTATACTAGTACCAGCTGTTTAGTCACAGCCATAGTTATGAATGTTTCCTTCTTCTATGCTGGATGACAGTCATTTCAGAGTGGTCTGTCCTAGGAACGGAATAGTTTCCAGGAATATTATATTGATCATGAGCTCGTGTTGGCTATGGAGATATATACTAGTGTTATGTCTGCTAGTTGATAAATCACCCAGCCATAATTACGCATTTTTCTTCATTGTATGCTGTACAATACAATGCATGTATCGACTCTTTAAAATCTAATTTCAAATAATATATATTTTAAAGATAGTAACATTACATATTTCGGATATGCATCTAATAACCTACTGAGCTGTCAGTTTTACTACTTTCCAACTGTAATATTATATCAAATAAAATTTTAATTGATTACATTTTATCCTATCCTTTGCTAGAATTCCAAACGTTATTATCCAGGAAGGTTCTGAGGAAAGCGAACATCCGGCCAGTTTGTGGTATCATGCTCATTGAAAACCATCCATACACCCGCGAGGTATCGTTTCGATATTTTTCATTTCGCCATTTCTAATATAGTAATTCTATAATTCCGGATAATTGGAACTGTGATTACTTCAGCCACAGCTCCTGGCAGTGTCGTCTCATATTATACTAGAAGCGGAGCTAGGAAACGGCTCTAGATTGGAAGTTGACTAAAACCAGGATCACGAAGCAAATAGTTTCGAAAAAAATACCTGTAGCCCGTAGGTCCCACGTTATTATGCCATGACTTTGCGTCCTAACTCTAAAATTTAAAGTTAAACCCCCTCTCCGAGTTCATTCGTCTTGCATATTTTGACAGTATGGACATTTCTAAGCGTAGGTGTATTATTGTGATATAACTATGTATGTAAGGTGCGCGCGTGAGTGGATATTGTGTGGTAAAAGCTTTCTAACGAAGATTTGTGGAAATAAATCAAGATGATTTTAAACTTGCAAGGGAAGTATGTACACCCTCGCTGAGGCATGGAAGGAAACGTATAAATCACGTATGTATTGGAATTAAAAGTCAGACAATGGGACTTTTACTTTACCTATCTGGCTCCGAGATTACGAAACATTTTCAGTGCAAGTTTATCAGCTCTGTTTATGGGGAATTATGAACAAATCTTTGAGTTGTTCATGAAACCGTAGTAAAAACAAAAACGGTTTTGTAATCTCGAGGTCTGATATTTATACCATTACCTGATGACTGCCTTAGTAGAATTTGTAGTCCTTATTTGTTAATCAGGACAATATGCAAGGTAGTTTTAGTAAATTATTAGTAACATTAACCCTCTCCCTGCTGAAGGCGAGTTAACATGAAGAAATAGAACACTTTGACTATGCACATGTATTCTAGTGTCACCTCTTGCGCTTAGATTATTATGTAAATTTGATTTCCATGGCATTCTTCCATTTATTATTTAATATATACATGGATATTCAGGATGTCTGGGACGTGTTTGTTACGATTGTTATTATTGATAATCAAATTTCAACCATTCCTCAATAATAGAACATATTTTACTATTTCTGACAAATATTTTATCAGACTATTGTTTTATACATTCTAGTGGTTGTAAATTCAAACAGTGTTTGAATTAGAATAGAATTGTTTGCTTCGCTAGTAGCTATATATAGTTTCTAAAGTATTCAAAATTAAACAATCGTAGTTTCTAACGTTTGGCGAAGAAACTAGACAGCATTATGTAAAAATAATAATAATAATAATAATAATAATAATAATAATAATAATAATTATAATTATAATTATAATTATAATTATAATGATGATGATGATGATGATGATGATGATGATGATGATGATGATGATGATGATGATGATGATGATGATGATGAT
>JAVCKZ010024009.1:0-19739 GCA_034780755.1 Lepetodrilus elevatus | reverse complement strand
CAGAAAAGCGTTATTAACCGTATGTGTGATAACAATATATTACGAACCGGGATATGCTTGCCCGTATGGGTAAGAATAGTATATATATTTTCCCATATGTTTTTGCTCATGTTATATAACTGTCTGGCTCTACGTTAGAGCTATTTCCCCATGTCTCATATCCATTACGTTTGAAGCTCTTACAATTGCGGCATCAAGATTGCTGGGCATGTCTTGGCAAGGTACGGCAGTGGAATAGCTACAGCTTGACCTAAGAACCAACCTGGAGTGACTACAAGCTCTCGCTGTTAAACTCATTAACTTTAAAGCTTTGAAGAGATTCTAGGCCAACAGCACTCCTTAAACTTTAGAGACTGGTTCAAGATTTCGCCGGATGTGCCGCCTTTATATGCTACGTGATATACGGATAGTGTATCTACATGAAGCTTCGTTTTGAGTGATTTATCTAGTGCATAGTCGCGACAAGATTCCGTGATACGATTAAATAAAATAGCGAATGCAATGCCCACCCATTTCTCCTTATTGGTAACGGGCTTCAATAAGTTGGTCAACTGGGTATGATGTTGTTGCTCGCATATTTCAGCAAGATGTGGAATTTTAAAACATTGTGATCATGAATATCGATGTAGAGACACCATAAACATTTCACAGACTACACAAGACGACACAGATATATGACAATCAACGAGAGGTGAAGGATAGTGTCGTCTATAAGTGAAATATGTCAGAATCCATGCCAAAGATACGTGCATTAGATGCTTGAAAGAACTGCATTCTCAGAAGAGTTATTTCAGGTACTAAATGTTGTGTAATAAACATCTGCTAAGTATTGCCCTTTCCAATTGGACGCATGTCTGACCCAGGTGCATAATGTGCAATGTATTCTCTCTGATACGCTGTGTATGTCTAGGAAAATACTAGGTCAGGTTTGATAAGAGATAGCCGTAAGTATTAGACTCACTTACACATTCTGAGGGAAAGGTTTGGCTTAGCGGCACGTACAGCGGCCTCAGGACTCACCTCTTCAACTTTATACTGCAGTTCTTCTGCTTTCAGCTTGTACATGGCGCACTTCTGTTCTATGGGCATCTTGTCCAGACTGCTTTGACGATGTGACATCTGTTATATCAGTCCATATACGTTAGGGAAATACTAGAGTGTAAACTAAAACTAGACTACGCTAATGTTACAATTTAATCTTAGAAACATCGCATGTCGATTAAAAAAATATTAATGTTAAACATCATACATTGGGCGTTTTATTTATTATTTGATAGCATATTTATAGCTAACTGTTGGTATTACATTTACGTAATTATCAACGGGAAGGATCTACTTTAATTAGTATATCGCTTCAAGTATTTCATTTCAATACACATAAACCCATGCTTCAAATACAATAGTGCGCTGGGTGTTTATTGTCATAGTCTTATCATAATCTAGACATTAACGAAACAATGATACCACAATCGTGTATACTAGTATTATATTATATTGACCGCCGTTGCTCTTATGAGGCAAGCATACCTGATAGGTGTAGTGACTCAAGTTATATGAAACTATTCTCCAGACAGAATGAAAGTGTGTAACCATGCAGTAACAATACACATGCAACAAGCAAACTTGAACCACGGAGACACTTACCTCTAAAGGCGGGAGGGGTTTCTTTGGTTTCGACGTTTCGATTTGATTTTCAGGAGTTTTGTCAGAATCAGAAGAATTGCATTCCAACTGGTCCAACTGGAAAACAATTAATTGGAAAATGATATCTGTACATTGAGCATTATATCCGATAGTTACGTCTAATCAATACCATGTTGAAGAACTACGAATTGTATTAGAGCAAACATACGTACATGTGTTTTAAGTCATCAGAGATCCTTAAAAGATTCGTTGATATGCATTTATTGTTAGGTTCCAATGTTTGCCTACTTATGGAAAAAAAAGTGATGTGAAATGGTTAGATGAACTCACTTGTTCACACACACGACCGTAATCTACTTTAAGTCTGGTATGTTCATCTTCCATTATATGGAGTCTTTCTTTAAAACCTTTGATCTGATCTGTCGCAATTTTCAGATGCTTCTGACCTTCAATGACCTGAAATAAAATAGGTTATTATTATATTGTATTTGGCGTCAGTTCATTCACCAGGCATAACTAGTTTAATCTTTTGACAAATGTATGTATGAATGAGAGGTATAGATTATCATGAGTTAGTTTTGGGGGGCGGTCTGACGCTAGGATACCTTTGTGATGTTGAAGGAGACCTCAGACCAAATATTATGTGTTACCGACAGATCGACGAGACATGTTTGGTGCACATGAACCAATTATAATAACGACGCAGCATGCATACACATATCAAAACATAGACCTCTGTCAGCACGTGCTCCCCATGGCGAAGAAGATAGCAGACCACCTGACAAGATTCGAAATCGAAGCTTTACGTGTGTAATCTGATGCTTTACGTGTGTAATCTGATGCTTGTGTAATCTGATGCTTTACGTGTGTAATCTGATGCTTTACGTGTGTAATCTGATGCTTTACGTGTGTAATCTGATGACTTACCGATGTATTATTGCTGCCACATTATTCATTGACTCGGTGACTATCTCACTACCTCACAGTCTCTCTCTCTCCCTATCTATCACTCCGCCTATCTCTACCTCCTCTTCTCTCCTCCCCTCTCTCTCTCTCTCACCCATCTCCCTCCACCCCAACAGTTACGCTAACTAGGCACCCATGTCCACGCTGTGTGTTTGTTGCATGTGTGCTCTATATTTCTATATTTATTTACTTCTTGCTGGAGGAGCTCCTTCTCTCGGAGGTGCAGCTTGGAGTCGTCTGACATTGCCGTGGACACCGTGTCCTGAGCCACCAGCCACAGCCTCTTCTCCGCCGCCGACACCTTTAACCTTTCCTCGGCCAGCAGGCGCTCTAGCGACTCCACGCGCTTCTTCATCTGTCTCTGCAAGCAACAAGGCAATTGCCACATGTATACCACGTGACTGATACAAATGGCACAGGGCATTCGGTAAGTAGAGTCCGAGAAAGCGATCACCATCCGTAACATATTGCACAGAAGGTCTGATAGACCTGGCACTGTTACAGCCCAGAGCTCTTGCTCACGATAGCTAAACATATCAATCTCATGGTTTGAGGGTATTGGACGTTTGTAAGGACGTTAGCTCGGCATGAAAATACCGTGAGACCAATATCTCGGATTAAGTGCGGTAGCTTCAAGCATATCTTGATTGCTGGTATTCTTCGCAAAATGTTATTTATATTGTTCGAATAATGATTATACTGTTGAGGGCAAACCGTAAGGAACGAGTACATTGTTGTATAGTATACTAGAATACTAGTACCGAGATTGGAATAAGAAACTATGTATTTACATTGCATAAATCAGATTTCCATTGATATAGAAAATTAATATTATTTACTAGTATTTTAAAATGTATTTATGTATTTATTATTATTATTGTTAATAGTATTGTTATTATTATTATTGTTGTTGTTGTTGTTATTGTTATTATTATTGCTATTAAAATTATACTCACACAATTAAGTATACAATACATAACACGATATGCTGAAATATTAACTATTTTAAATGTGGAGGCATTTTGGCTGCAGACCACTTACATCCCAGTCTCTGTGTATGACAGGGTTCTTGTCTGAGGACGGTGGAAAGAGGAAGACGTCGTCACTGCCGACGCTGGCGTTGCTGAGCGCGCTGACTTGACTGGCACTGCGGTCCGAGTCGGTGGCGTTCTCCTTCATGTACGCTTCCAGTTCCTGTTCCGACTTGTCGGCGCGCTCCGTGACGATCTCCAGCAGGTTGCTGAGCACGGAGTTCTTCTCGTGGAGCATCTCCATGTCCTGGACCAGTTCGCTCTCTTTCTTCCTCGTCATCTCCTCCACCTCCTCTATGTGCAGCTTCAGGGACGTCACCTCGCGCTCAAGGTCGCCGTAAGCAAGGTCCTTGTGTTTCAAGGAAGCCTTTAGGTCCACTGAAATAGAAGAACACAAATTAATATGTATTGAAGTTAGTTTTAAGGGAGATATTAATACCCAAGAAAACAACATCAACGTCAGAAGATTTTAGAACCAGTTTCTGTCAATATGGACATCAAGTCGACTGATACACTACTATATTTGTTCTTACGAGTATTATGAGGACATCTGAAGACATCTACTTGGATCTGTTTCAAAAAGGACTTAACGTCAGCAGAATTGTTTTTTCTAACACTTAGTGTGGCGAAATATGAACGTAATGGAAGAACAACAACGTGAGAAAATACACAGTAATGGAGAGATGAAGAAGCTGGAAGAAGAAGAAGAAGCAGTAGAAGGAGGAGGAGGAGGAGGCGGACGAGGAGGATGTGAAGCGCAGGTTGATTGACTATCTATTTGAATCAGTTTCAATGCTGACTGCACGTCCATAGAACACAGACTATGTGCCTAGCATTCGCTAAGGAGAAATACGAAGACAAGGAGAACATAACAATGTCTGAAAAGACAAAGTAATGTAGAGAAAGAAGGGAAGCGCCGGTTGATTAACTATCTATTTGTGTCTGTTTCTCGCCACGGCATCACACACACAGACATAATGTACTCTGGGGAGAGAATCCTCCGTGCACTGTAGCACATTACCTATTCTATAAAGGTCTTTCCAAAGGTTTTCCGTTGAAAGGTCGAGACCGCTTACATTCTATATTTACGCAAGTGCTTCCCCTATTAGAGCGATTAATTTACCTTGTTTACATTCCATCGCTTACTAGTAATAGCACTTTTTCTTTTCTTTCTGACGAAACCCATCGCTGCGTGAATGCTATACGGAGTACCTTTCGTTATATCATATTATACACTGACACATTACCTAAAAATAACACTTGGAACAGAAGCAAGGTGGGATGGTTGCGTATGGGTATTAGATTAATTTGGATAAGTTCATCCATTATGAACTGAAATAGAAGTTAGTGTTGGAGAATACCTATTTATAAAATGTCTCAAACTGGGATAATCAACTACACTGGAGACAGACGGTATCGCCGAACATAAGCTATACAATTTGGAAGAATTTCAAAATATTTCACAAATTATCTCGGTACACGAGGCATGTAAACGCAGATGCATACTGTATAGACTCCGATATGTCTGAGAAAAAATAAAGTACGGAATGGGGATTCCATTTTGTGGATTGCGGTTTCAATGTTTCAAGGTCCTACTTTCCTCGTAGATAACGGATCAGGTTATTTAAGAATCGTACACGTGCTCCTAGGGATGAAGGTTTGGGACATTTGGGGATTCTAATTTAAGCATTGCGGTTTCAATGTGTCAAGGTCCAATGGTCGTAGATAACGGATCAGGTTCTTTAATAATTGTGCACGTGCTCCTAGTGATGATGGTTTTGGAAATTGGAGATTCAATTTTCTGGATTGCGGTTTCAATGTTCAAGGTCCTTTCCTCGGAGATATACTGTATAGCAGATCGGGTTCTTTAGGACGTGCATGTGTGCCTGTAGCTCGTGCATGTGTGCCTGTAGCACGTGCATGTGTGCCTTTAGCTCGTGCATGTGTGCCTGTAGCTCGTGCATGTGTGCCTGTAGCTCGTGGTGCAGCATGTACAGGTCAGTCAGCTCCTGATGGCTTTACAGAAGTGCATTAACTCGGTGAATTGCCGTTTCTATGAAAGTGATAAGCTACTTAATTTGACTAAACGGTTGCTTGCACGACAGGCGTACCATGAGGTAATGTTTTAAGTAGGGAAACACACGCCCAGACACATTCCCGTTATCGTATCTGTTTGTAGGATATATTATTTATTATCTACATTATATATATCGCTGTAACCTGGCGCACCCAGTATCCCTGTGGTTTGACGAACAATATGAGCTTGTAATATTACGAGACTACCTGATTTTTATTAGATCGACCGCAAGTTGTGCATGCACCTTCTGATAATGTAAGAGCGAATCCGTGATGGCTGTGGAATGTAATTAATCTCAGTGTAGTCTCTCTGTGCGTATACTTCGTCCAATTCTGCTCGTCTTCAGCTCTACTCTGATGCACACTTCTTTGTTGAATCTTGTGGCCAGTGAACCTTGTGTTAAACTCCAGGGAATGTCACTTTATCCTAAATTGGGACTCGATCGTTATACGTTCATGGCGACCCTATGCTTTTATGAGCGTACTCGTGACATTAGTGATGTGATAACTTATATACTAGAATATTCAGCTCATAGACATACTAGTTTAACTCTCTCCCTGCTGGATTAGACGCATGCACAGCTCATGGAGAGGGTTAATTGTGTGCATGGCATTAACTAACCGGCAAAGGATAACGTCAACAAGTTACGTGAGAAACCCTGAATCCAACAAAGGACCACCTAAGTAACGGTCCAGAGATAGATGCGGTTTTCAGGATGTTGGTCATAGTCAATGAACAACCCTATACTCTAACTATGCGCGGAATGTTTGGCACAGTTGTGTCAATATAAACTAGTGTTTTAGAGGCACGGCTAATGCAACTAGAATAGTTAAAACGCATATTTTAGCTCCTCGTAAACTTCCGATTCGTGCCTAGATATATTTAGACATTCAGGCGGCTTCGTTTCGTCAGAGAAAGGAAGCATACTTGTGGCATTCTTCCGAATTAATTTAACACAGGATCGCCTGCAATACTGGAATTATTCCAAGAAGAGGGTAAGCATTTCTCAATGTTGGCCAAGAGTTCACAAGCTATCAATGTAGGCCATTCACACGGGAATCGTGTACATCTATTAGTCCGTTTTTAAAACTTCTATTTCTGTTGTGTTGCGAATAGGACGATAAGAACTTACCAGGTCAGGATTTCAGAATACAATAGAATGGTCAGGTAGAGCTACTTCTGACGTAGTTAGGGAGAACTCTACACGCACAACCTTATCGTTCTCAACACCACTGAGTTACCTGTATCTGAACAATCTCCTTGGTTAGTATACCCACTACATGTTAACTGTAATCATATACGACTGTACACTGAGTTATTCTGAACCAATGATTGCAAGGCATACGTGGTTATATAGGTATTCTGAACAATTCCTTAAACCATAACCAGCTAATTAAACAAACTGAATTCGTACACTTGCTACCTGCATCGCTGTGGTCATAACGTTACATCAATAAATAGTATGTATTTTGTGAACGCCTTTGTGATAGTACTTTTGATGCGTGTTTTCTTTTCGTTTTAGCTACACTGGCATGAATTGTCTAATACTATTAAGATTCTCTTAACGCTTCCGTTTGGGAAGATTCCAAATCCACAGTAGACACATGTTTTTTCCACGCCCATTGACGTTAGCATTCCTATGGCGAAATTCCATCAACCAATCCTTTGCGACCAACGATACTATCTGCGGACTTGATTTATTCGTAAATTTGGAGCCGTTACGTTTTTTTAGCCTTGTCTATAATAAGATCGCACCTGGCCAACGTTATAAGTGAGGGTGATGACAGGAACAAAACGTTACGTGTGTGCCAGGCTTCTCGGCAGATGCGCATCTATGCTGTACGGCCTTGGCATATGAATTGTTTTGAACTATCTGGAGCTTGTCATACTCCTTCACCCATTCAGCTACTGCTGTAGGATCGCAGCCATCTGACAGGCGTAACTTATATAGAACTTGTCGACAAATTCGAGAATGTTTAGAACCAAGTATGACCAATTCTGCCACCCATCCATGTCTTAATAATCACAATAAAGTAGATATATGACGTCAGGCTCGGAGGACTAAAGGATTTACGACTGACTTGACTAGTACAGCTGTCTTACGTAACTTCTCCAAATACCACATTACTTTATATTTGCATGTGAACTTCCTTGCCCATTAATTCATAGTGTACACTGGCATGTTCTACTGACAGAAGAACATATACATTCAGTATCGGCTTTCAACACCAGCTTGATGAAGAAATCTACTGGTCAACAGAGAAATAAGGTCAGGCACCTAGGTAGAACGTAGATGACCAGAATGACCTCTGGCAGGTCAAGGGGCAGAGGTCACACGCTGGAAACGGCCCGTGGGCAGGGTATATAGTATAAGGTAACGGTATAGACTACAGCTTCCACATTCCTGATGGACGAGTTGTTGTGGTTTTAACGAGGGGGGATAGGGTTACGCGTGGAAGGGTCTCGCACAGATAGATAGACCCCAGCCATCGGCAGTGCTAAGCACCGCTGGGAAGCCATCAACTCGTGTGGTGAACGCATCAGCGACGTGTAAGCTACTATAGTCACGCTTCTCTGGAGATTGCATGTTTATGAATGTCTTATTATGTTCTGTCGGTATGCGGAATTGTGATGTATGGCATTAGGATACTCGTTCCTCCGGCCGCTGATGTGACGGACATCGTGTTTTGACCATTCCTTCTCCAGATCTGTCATATAGATTCAATTCTTCCACAGTAAAGTTGTACACAACACAATACAATTCGACTTCAGCTGTTTTCTGTACGTACTAAAACTAATTTAGTTATTGACCAACAATTATAAGGCAAAACATTGGGAAAACGTATAGTGTCATAACGAAGCTAGACAGCGACTGAAGACGAATAAACAGTGTCACAATGTCATGGAAGACTAATATTAATAATATGGACGGTGTCGCAACAGGAACCAATGGAAACATATAATATAAATATTACCACATAGCGACTCCCAAAATGAACATATACACTAATTTCCTCTATGTATAAATAATCTCCCATAAATTAAAGGAAAATATGTCGTCGCTAATGACAATAGGACTATTCAACCTTTTCGTTTGAATTGTAGTATAGAGCCGCTTTCAAAATGTCTTATCCCATATCGCGTCTCGTGGTTACAAAAGTACCATCTGTCTTACTATGTAACCAAATAATAACAAGGCCTAGTAAATTCGTTGCATTCGTTACATACATTATCACACGGCCGTCTTGCTACGCAATATAACGCCAGTCACTATTACCTGGCAGATTCCACGTGGCTCTCAGATGTCAACCATTCCAGATCATTAAAAACCAGCTTCCTTCGGGGTATATTGGCATCCCCCAAGACAGGAAACCGCCACATCCTATAGACGGCCACATCCTATAGACTGACGTAAGGTTCGCGGATGAAACTGTTTATAGACGTGCATTGTGATCTACGGGCTAAAGGTAATACCCTTTTCTAAATACTGAACTCAGTGACACTGACACTCTACTTATGTGTGGCATTCCTATGTGATCGTTCCCCCTACTGAATGAGACATAGATCCCCGTAATGTAAAACAGATATATGTTTTTGGTGTATTTCGGTAGGTGACACGAGCACAAACAAAGCGTATCTGAAGCTTGCACGTCATTAGAGCGCATAGTTTGATAAATAAAAATAAGCATACACTGTTGAAATGTCTAGGAACAGATATAAATAAGCGTATTTGATAGTATTACATATGCCGTTAATCCACACCAATAAGCGTTAAATGTTCAGTAAATATCCCCGAATGTTTACCCCATAGAAACTCTCCTCTTTGACAGTTGACGATAAGCAAGTGAAATACAGTTGCGCGATTTTGATGATAAAACCAGCATCGTGATCGACGGCAAAGCTGTGTTATTCCTGTACATGAATTACCCAAATACTACACATTCCTTCCTGAAGAATCCAGTCGCAGAAGGACAGAAGGCTGGGTCGTCAGACACAAACATCACGTGTTCTCTGACAGGTATAGGAGCAGTTTAACAGATGCTCTGATTAACAAACAACACTATTCCCAGAATGACTCACTTTAAGAACACAATACAAGACCGACGGGCTAATCCTATACACAGATAAATAGCGAATTCACGTTATTACTAACTGGCATTGACTTTACTACTTGACTAAAATAACTCAGATATGAGGAACCCTATCAAACAACTGCGATGAATTTGCTCGATCTAGCCGCGAGTCACTGTTAGAATCCCCCCTGCTTCAAGCTGGCTTTCTGGCATATATCTGCAGCATCTATCAATGCACGTGCTGGCCACTCGCGATACACAGAAGGATCGCGTTTCATCTAACAAGAGAACGGAGTTGGGTAAAGTTAAATAGACTTACGTAGCTCGTCCTCCATGTCGAGGACTTTCTCCACCATTTGGAGACGAGACATGGTCTCCAGGCTCGAGTCCATGGCTGAGCCGCTGTCGTCTGCCACCGCCTTCTGGTCGTCTGTCTTCTGATGAACGGAATCCACCGAACTCCTCCTCGAACGTCCCGTCTCGAGTTCCGTCAGTTTCCGACGAAGCTCGCTGTTTTCCTCTTGTAAGCTTTCCAGCAGTTTCTGCAAGTCACGTGATACCTCCGGGCTGCCGCTTTCTGGAATGCGCGGCACTTCTGCCGATCGAGTGCGGGTGTCTTTGGTGAGTGTTTGTAAACTCTCGGTCAAGGTTTTGATTTTATCCTGAAGCCAACGATTATCATCCTCCGACTTTTTCACTTTATCTTTGAGTTCTATGTTTTCCACTGCAGCATCGTCTGCATGCACGGAAGGAATCTGTCTGTGCAGTTGCAACTTGAGGCGCTGGTTTTCACTGGCAAACCTCTCGTTCTGAATAACCACCTGAGCTAATCTCTCTTTAGTACCACCGGCTTCTATAGCGAGATGATCGAGCTGTTTCCTCAGGTCACTGACTTCTTGGTAATCGTGATCCAAGCTCTTACTCTTCTTCAGCTTGCCTTGCTGATGGCGATGCGAATGTTGAATAAAGTTCACCTGAGCGCACAGTCGTTCAATTTCGTGTTCCTTTTCGATAATTTTCCATTTTAAGTCATCAGCCTCCATCACCATTTGTTTAATTTTGTCCTCGTAGTAAGCACTTGGAGATGAAGGCTCGGGCTTAATGCTCAGCAGCTGATTCTTTTCCTCCAGTTTATCCTGAAGAAATTTCACTTCCTCACGAAGGTTCTCTGTCTCTTGTTCCATGTCGGACTGTTTTCTCCTGGACACAGCCAACTCCTGCTCCAGCAGGTCACACTGAATCTTGACGTCGATGTCCCCGGAACTGTCGTCAGAGTCGTTGTCCTCGCTCTCCTTGTGGAACCGTTCTTTTTCCCTCAGCTCGCGTTTCTTGTTGCTACGAGACATTTTCCGAATTTGGATATTCAGATTCTCGTTTTCTTCTTCCAGTTCTGACAACTTCTTCCTCATCATCTTAGTTTCTTCCTCCGTGAATCTGAGCTGTTCCTTGAGGTCATTCTCCCGCTCGATGGAGTCGTAGAGGTCACGCATGACTTGCTGGAGGTCATACTCGCTACTTGACTGCTTACCCACTGATCCAAGAACCGCCTGGAAATGAGGGATGTTGTATTAAGTTAATTTATTATTATTAATATTATTATTATTATTATGATTACTATTGTTGTGGTTGTGCTAACATTCATATCACTATACGAAGCTACATTACAACATGCATCAACACTAGTTTAGTTTTATATGACTGAAATGAAAAGTAAGAGTTAGTACTGCGTTGTTTAACAATACATCTATTGAATAGTTCTGATAAGATAACATGAAATATTACAAGCATTGCAACATCTCTTGATTATATATTAAACAGACATATATTATTTAAGAAATGAATGTTGAGTTATTAGCATGCATTGTGCCATGAAGCTAATGGATCACGAGACCAAATTCCATGATACGCGAAGCGCTTCATGGTGAATTTATTATAAAGACTAAAAACAGCGGACACCATATTAATATACATGTATGTAGTAAATACATTTTACTTTAAAGATGTATTCAGTAGTTACCAGCGATAGTTACATGTTACAGTTTATCGAAATACTTAATCTTAATATATTACTAAATGCTTAATCTTATAACATTACTAACCCTAATCTACAACAATATCTATCCAGGCTTATACATTGTATGAATCTCATTATGTTCTAGCATTCCAGGGCTATGGGTGTGAAGAGTGAGTTACGGGTGTCAGTAGTATACATAATTACAACAGAGTAACCGGTCCCGCAGTGCCTGTACAACAGGGTAACCGGCCCCGCAGCGCCTGTACAACAGAGTAACCGGTCCCGCAGCGCCTGTACAACAGGGTAACCGGCCCCGCAGTGCCTGTACAACAGGGCAACCGGCCCCGCAGTGCCTGTACAACAGGGTAACCGGCCCCGCAGCGCCTGTACAACAGGGTAACCGGCCCCGCAGCGCCTGTACAACATGGTAACCGGCCCCGCAGTGCCTGTACGTTGATGCGCAACACTTATAATGATAACATTTGTTTCTAGCTTCTTTCCAGATGACGGTATTAATAGACTAGTTTTCTTACAGAGAGATAGCTGAACATTACTTGATCAAATGAGCCGGTAATATTAGTACTGTTGGTTCACTCATTACTGGGGGTACTGACTGTAGCTGTTTCATAATGTTTACGGGTACTAGATCAATACCCGTGTGCTGTTCTGTAGACAGTGTTAATCCACTCTGCAGACATATGTGTGTGTATATATACAGTATATATAACATGACTGACATTAGCCAGGTGCACCCCGTAAACAATCAAGACAGGTAATATCTGTAGGCAGATTGGTATGTCTTATCAATGTTTTCCTAAATACCTTTAAATCTGATTTCAAAACGACAAAAATACAACTACTTGTGAAAAGAATGCACATGATCGAAAATAAACAGATCGTGTACAGTTGCTATGACAACGGCTTCCTACGAACTATAAGCACTTCAAACTAAATGGGTGTCATTAAGAATAAGTTGGTTAACTTGCTAACTATCAAGATTAATACAATAAGTCATTTGCTACATGCTTTCATTTAAGTAAAGAATCACGAATCACGATAATTCGCTGGAATTGGTATTTTCCAGGTCTTGTGTGTGTATTATATATACCTAGTTGTCTGCTATTTAGCATAAGATATTTCAAAGGCCTTTACGAAAGCTGTAAGCCGAACTCAAACTTTGGAAGGCTATCTCAATGTCTGGAGATAGCAACACGCTCTGACTGTACGCTGATGAGAATACAGACCCATAGACCATGGCACGATGGTGAGAATACAGACCCATAGACCATGGCACGATGATGAGAATACAGACCCATAGACCATGGCACGATGGTGAGAATACAGACCCATAGACCATGACAGATAACATTGGCTGAAGGTGCAGACGAGAGTGCATGCATCTACTTCACCAGCCTTGAAAGCATAAGGAGACGGTGTACCCAATAACAACGGCATCTACCTATTCAGCCTTGAGAACATAGGTGCATGGCCAAACAAAACCTAAAAGTGCATTACGTCAATGATTGGTGAACGAGTGCTACATTTGCGTAATTTAACCAATTACAAACATCGATACATGTGCAGACGAGGCGGACTGTTTTCTCTCCGGTGTACCGCAGTATGTTGTTATGTGTATTGCCACCCATATCCATATTTATCTTGTTTGTGCAGGTGGTACAGTTCTATCCAGTCGTGTTGCAGATTCAATATGTATCAGATACCATTATCCCGAGTACAACAACTAGTTCCATGGGCAATATTCAGTAGTTTCATATATACACACGTCAATAACAATAGCAGTAATCGCATTTACGGTTATAGTTACGCCACGAATACACGCGTACGTACGACTGATATACGACCGTGCAGACGCCTGACCGTCTTAAAGTGTTACCGTACGTCTCTGTGGGAAGTTTTACCTTGATTAAAACAAAGGAATGTCAGATCAGCGCAACGTTGTGTGCTTATGGTAGTTAAGACTCGTTAAGGTAGTCGAGTTTCACAATAACTGTATTCCAGTCCTAGGAGCGTAGTGGCGTACCCTCTTCACAATACACGCAGCATACATTTGCCCATAAACAGGATAACATTGCGGCAATGCGCTGTTAAAACCTATTGCATTTGAACTGCATATCTATTGTTTTGCTGTCAAATTCTGTAGTTTTCGCTACATGATTTATCGGTGTTTTCTTGTGAAATCAACTTATAACTTTAGAATTTCCAAAATATGGTGTTTAGTCTCAGTTGTATGTAGAAACAACAATAACAGCAAGGAGAATTACAAAAACAAAACCCGCACACGAAATCAGAACACAGACGCTTGGAACGACGTGTGCAAGACCTGCAGGCAAACCAAACCTCGCAGCTATGGATACACAGCAGCTAGGACTCTGTGAGAGGGATTGGTGCGGCATATATATATATACATATTATCTATTTTATTTTATTTATTTTTTTTTTGGGGGGGGGATGATGCTGAAAGTCTGGATCAAGTATTAGACACATTCATCCACCATTGCCACAAGACGCTCTTCGCTGAAGTTGTACAATTAACAAAAGTGCACGCTACACTTGTGATGTCTAGTTTTAGTCTATACCCATGTTGGTCCACTTCAAGGGCTGTGTGTCTTAGATGTACGGTTTCTGTAGACGGTGAGGTAATGAACACATACAATGTCTGCATGATTATGACAGGCAGAAACCCAGCTAAAGTAGACCAGCTTCTCCTTGACATCATTTCTCAGACCGCTGAAGACCAATCTGTAAACTCTACCTTGGATTCCAGCTGATCACATTAATAGCCTCTCATGTCTGCGAGGTTAACGTTAACTGTTGACCTAATAGCGGGTCTATATAGTAAAATCCAGCTTTTGAGAGTACGTTTTATTACGGTAGCGTAGTGTTGAAAGGTTGTAGTACTAATTGTGTTGGGCAACTGACACTTATCAACTATCAAAGTGTACGATCTTAGCTGCTCAAACAACCCATCCCTTCAATTTATTTTACAACCTACTAATTAAATGTGATGCTTTTAATTAATTGTACGTGGATGTCAATATAGTATACTGTTTTATGACATTCCAGTTCAATAATAACATCAAAGAACATTGTATTTGCATAGATATCTACATATATAGCGAAGCCAAGCCTCTTTGAAATAACTTTGCAACACGTCTATCATGCACACATACGATAGCGCCCATCATTGCACCAAGGACTCTTGATGACATATATCCACGCAAAATGTCTCTCCATTTCATCTTTCCCTAAATATGAAGTTGTCGCCTGCGTTAAGCTTGTCTAGATATATATATATATATAGTGTGTGTCGGACATTTTCAGTGTGGGTACTCGAGGCAAGCACAATGCTAGGCGTACCTGTATGCTGGCTGACGGATACTGTCAATAATAGAAGACTGACAGCTTGCGATAATGTAATAGCATGGCATACTGCCTATTCCCGAAACATACCGTTTCCGAATACATTCATTTGATACTTATTCTTGGCACATGTCAATATACAGACGTGCAGCTCAGCTGGCAAGGGATGCACAAGCGATGACATATACTGTATAGCTTACTTCTTTTCCGAACGTGTCGGTCATATAAAGACAATACGACTAAATTAAAGTTACCTTAATTAAACATTTCTGTGGAACGATGTGTTGGAATTAGGAAAATCCGCCCGTTACTAAACGAAATCTGAAATGTTCCAGTGACCTGCAGTTGTATACCTATAGTATCTGGGTTCTATTTGTGGATCGTACGGACTAGTTTAATCTTTATGATTATATCTTTGAATGAAAATACGTAAAGAAATTCGGGTATCAAGGCACATGCCACAAAGCGATACCATGTTTTACGGTATGTTGATATATAGCCGAGAGATATGCACGAATCGAAGGAGTGTTCGTTTACGCATAGGCCTACACACAACTGGTAGTAAATGCTAAACTCATACCGGCTGTGCTGTCTTCATGCACACTATTAAGACATTGCATTGAGGTGATGCACACAGGACTCGGTCCACGCTAAGTATCCATGTCGGTTAATAGAAGAACTGGTTCTGAAGCATACCGGCGAGACGAGCCGACAACCCCCACACCAAATGCCACCGACATCACACTGTTACTGCCCACAGCAGGTATTTTGGGGTTCGACATCTTTCGTATCAACATATGGCGAAGGCGTCACTGCCATTCATGGTTGATGCAAGTTCTTTCCCATATAACCAAATATCTGTTGTCGGATTTAGAATCGAGGGGGTGTTGTGGATTGGGAACCTTCCATGATGGTTTTGACAGTTATATCTGCTGAGGTTCAAGCATATACTTTGTTGAAGGTGCATCTCTCGACATATAAAGTAGCCCCTGCCTGTAGATAGGGACGAGGAATGGAAACGCGCATAAACATAGTGTCTGTAGTGTTTTAATTACTAGAATTAATTTACCAGTAAACAACGAAGACAGACGGCTTCTCAATCTACAGTACGCTGTCTGGACTATTCAAAGGAGACCAAATACTGACAATCAAATGGACATTCAACATGTTAAACACCACATTCTAAGGCATTTAGAAATACCTAAAACAAACGACACCAACATTAGAATATAACACGAAAAACATCTAGGGTCTTAACTGGAGTTGTCTAGACTATGCCACTCTCCCTCATATTGTGAACGACATCTAAATTGTAGCCGTCTTATAGTAAAGGTTTCTTCTAGCGGTAGTAATGACTAAACATACTTATATATCTTGATCAATAAAAACGTCTGTAGTGTTGTGTACGTGTGTTTTAATATGATAAATGCACGTCCTCTAAATGTGTAAAACATAAACTGGAGTATGACAATTACTTCTTGACAGCTTACCACAAGTCAGCATTTAGAAATGCATGAGACTCCTTTTCCAGGTAAATCTAACTGATCTAACGTGTATCTGTATTGTTCCCTATACAGCTGAATACGACCATTGCAATTAACTCTTGGCACATCATGTTCTTGTAGTGTTAGGAATCCCCAGCCTACCCATGCTGCTACCTGACAAATATCCTAACTAATTCATTCTGACTGCTGGACTTTACATACGGGCATTCTCCACGCACTCTTCTTTCAAACCGTGAAATAATAATGACTTGCATATATTTTATAGGTTAAATTATCGAAACCCAAATGCGGGACTATTTTTAGTTACGTTTCCAGTTATATGCATCCGCTGTACGTGCGCATGAATATAGACATGTAAACTATCGGAAATTATGGGATTCCTGAAGCATGGTGTTGTTTTCTTTCTTGGAATGTTATTGGTACCTCACAAGTCAACAGGAGGGAGGTCTATAAAACCATCGTAAGCAAATGGTCTCGCAGCTATTCTATACAAACAATCCGCTGCTGAGTTTGGGTTGTTTTATCAACGAGACCCTTCATTTGAAGTCTTCCCTGTAGCGAGAGAAGCTTCTCTGATTACCGATTGCTTGCCAACAAAAGCCAACACATTATCGAGGTAGGAAAGCTATCAAAGTTTCATCAATCGTCCCCAAGTTAACTTGAATCCAGTGAAAGGGGATAAGCAGACGAGCGTTATGCGAGATTACGCTTGTAGAGTCTTTTCTGAGACTCCACACACACATGGAGGAAAAACGCTGTCATGAGTTGAGGCAGGAGTTGATGCGAACGTTACGGGACTCTTAAATGATGAGGCAATCCATCACACGTCCAGGAATGGTAGTACGAACAAGTCTATTAATCAAGTTGTTTGTTTCAATTTGTCACTTCCTGTTGCTGTAAACAAGTATTTCGGTTCAAAGAGGAATTGATAGTTATTGTTTGAAAACATTCTCTTTGCGAAAGAAAACTACCAACTTTATTTTTGGAATGATCTTCTGGAAATATTTTCGCATTTCGATTTCTCAATACCGATCTCGTGTATTCTTAGTTCATCCCTTGACCCCGTGTTTATTTTTGTAATAAACGATGTGATACACATGAACCCTGTCTAACCGCAATGTAGTACACGAGTGGGCGTGGTAGTTACATGTACGTTGATGCGAATGTCAGACAAATAGTAGGCCTACATTAAAACAATTAATAGTTCTTCCACTCATTCTAACTCTATATTTACCAAGTTTGTACAATAAATACTTGCTCATGCAACATGTGGAATAGCAATGTTTGAATAGCAAATCTTCGTCTATATATTAAATCGTTATCTTCCAGACTCAAAAACCCAATCTCCACACTAAAAAAGTATTTCTAGAGGAACCTCAACCTGATAAATGTATTCGTTTGTGGAATTTCTCTAAATTTTCCAAGGCCATAGATTACGACGAGAGATATAGATCATAAATAACCCATCTCAATGGGAACTGCACGATATGCAGAAATTTGTTCGGAATCTAAATTATCGTTTATCCGTCTTTCTGGAGTGGATATCTAAACACAATGTGTTACCTCCATTGGTAGACTATGGTATATTAATAGCAATATGCAACAAAATGTGTGTGGCTCAGTGAATGCAGTCTGGGACGTGCATTACGGAGCGTGGTACCGCCGCGGTGTATGAATGCACACCCGAGGTTATCTCCATTTAAATGTCAAACTCGATACGCCTAATTACGTGCAGACTAAATCATACAGGTTGATTCAAAGTGGGGGGACATATCTACTGTATGAAACTGTATGGAAATCCCAAAGTAAATTGAATTCATGAGTTATGTTTTTGGTTGTAAACCAACCATCCAGAGACTTCTGGAAGTATTATAAATTAATCTTGCTTAACGGAATACATTCCAAGTATAGGAACAGAAGGATTGGGATAAACACGTTGTTAATTGTATCCTCGATACATGGGACTCACTAACTGCTTTTTCATACGCTACCAGCGGCGTAGGCCTGTGTTATAGAATATGAGGTGTTATACTAGTATGTATATACTATTACATACCTAGATTAGGGCTGGAAATACGCGTTTAGGAGCAGTATACACGTAACACAACATAGGATAGTTATTCTTACTGCTTACGATACGTACCGCACTTTTCAATTTCACGTGGTCGGACATTTACTTAACGGATACATTCCTACTTGTTCTAGGTTTTCCCACAGACAGATCGCACAGCTGTCTGTTTCCTTGAAGTGGGTGAAGGTGAGGCAAACAGTTAACTTAGTATACAACACGATCCCAGTACATATTGAGCCATTCCAATTCCTGCGTTGATGAATGTTCTACTCTCAGAGTCATGGTTTTGGAAGCGGTCCAATAGTCTGCTACCGCCCACTCTTGAAATAACCATCGTGTCTCTCAATGAATGGATCTACGTAATCTACGCCGGCTGAGAACAATAGAATTAGCATGCGTCAAGACAACGATTACGAAACAATACACTGTTGTTGCAAGAGTGTCTGTTATAACACATATGGCATGCACAGCGAAGTCAGACAAGCACAGGTACTTTTTCTGATTGACGTGGTTCTAGAACGCAAGGGTGGAACTGACTTTGGAGGATCACCTTGAAGCGTCAACACATTTTAATCATATATTGCTTCACCATATTTTCTATTGTTAGGCAAGCATTATGATTGGTCTCCTAGATGTGTTGACGTCACGTTTCTGTTATGTGTGGAACCTGGAATTATCTGAGTAGACTCCAAGTGAAGCGGTCACGAATCATTGTCAGTAGAAATACGAGGTCATCGATGAGGCATTCATGGGCTGAAGTTGAAATAAGGCTGATTGAATTAACATAGGATCACCTGATTTCTCAAAATAAACATTGCAGTGCAACATATTGTTAACTACTACTGTCTGTACAAGCTTACATTTATATTTGAATGCTATCGCATCTGCAAACAAAATGGGTCTCTCGCTCTCTCTCTCTCTCTCTCTCTCTCTCTCTCTCTCTCTCTCTCTCTCTCTCTCTCTCTCTCTCTCTCTCT
>JAVCKZ010023898.1:0-19747 GCA_034780755.1 Lepetodrilus elevatus | reverse complement strand
TGTGTGTGTGTGTGTGTGTGTGTGTGTGTGTGTGTGTGTGTGTGTGTGTGTGTGTGTGTGTGTTTGTGTGCGTGTGTTCGTGCGTGTGTGTATGTGTTGGTGAATATGAACGTAGTATATACTAGTATATACAATTGAGCCGAATTTCAGTTTGAATTTTCTTAGTTTTACCATTATCTGTGGTAATGGTATTTCATCTAATGATATTATCATGTTCGTCATCGCCATCGTCGTCAACATCATCGTCGTCTTCATCGTGGCTTGGTCAGTCATTCATGCTTGTACTATTAATTGATCGGATTGACAGCAAATTTCAATATTTTCATATTTTCTATTATGAAAAAAATAAATAAACATTAAAAAGAAGGTATACATGCAGAATATGTAGCTAGATTATTGTTGAACAAAATGCTTGTGCAGACAAATCAAACATACACTTTTAGGTATAATAAGTTTGACCATATGTCAACAAATCGCCTTAATGCATCCTCGAAAAACGGCCCTAATGACCTGTGTTTCGAGGATGGCCTTAACATTACAGTCACATATCCATCGGGATCCATATATTTCTGCCTACGATGGACTTCTAAGATTTCGGGAAATCTTATCATGATCCCGTACGGACGCCTTATCTCGAATCGGTGGCTATGTGACTCAGCATTTAAGAGGAAGCTGAAAATAAGTTTAGAACGGAACTCTGTCTAGATCTGTCTCGTATCAATGAGCCGGACGCGTTATAATAAGATATATTCCCACGTGCGATAAATTATTCAGCATCAACCAATGCCTGTTCTAGTTCCGGCTTGATAACGCGGGATCAAACGACAGACGTGCACAATCCCGCGACAACAAGTTTTGGTTCAAACAATCTGCGATGTACAATTATTGGATCTGTGGTATCGTCATACGCCAAGAGAAAACCTATTGGAATTGTTGGTAAGGAAATATCATTGTATGTCGGTAACATCAAACTATGTCCCCTGCATTGATGTCAATTTCCATGCATATGTGCGTGTATATAAGTTATAGTCCTAGTCCTAGTCCTTGTCAAATACGTTTCTTAGCAATTCTTTAGATTTTGAATGATTTTATTTTACATTTTTCTAGAAATGGATCTAGCAGGTTTTCAAAAATTTTTAAAAACAATCATTAAAAATCGAAACAATTGTTACGAAACGTCTTTATTTGACAAGGATTAATGTATGTTATAGATATGTCTCCGCTATACATTTCAGTGTGTTATATCCTATTTATTATTACTGGTAAATAGTTTTATCTGAATTCAGAATGTCCAAAAAATATTATTGTCAATGAACACGCCAAGCAGTGTATCGTTTCTCGAAGCTCTCATAGCGCTCTCGTAAGTGCAGGATCCTCATATAGAGATCGCTACGAGAGTCCTTATGGTCTCGTAGCAGATATGAGAGCTTCTAGAAATGTTACCCAGGACAATAGCTATACTTAACTACACCACCGATTACCCTCAGCGCGCAATTTTCTATGGTAATCATGAATATACATAGTACTTCATCAGCCACACGGGATGTATTTATCGCTGAGTATATGCATTGCCCATCCATAGTTACTCATGCAATTTTAAATGTTAAATATCACTATATCATATTTACACTAGAAGATTAGATAAACAGCACTATTCAAAATAGTGCATTTTAGACGACAATTGCATATAATACACTGTATACTGCATCCTGAATATATTAAATGTATGTATTGATCTTTTCTCACCCTGCTTGAAGGAATATACTTGTTAGAGAGAGTATCGTTGTGTTAAAGCTCCATGGCTGTAACCTATACTCAGATAGTTTTTACTTCGCCTGGCTATTATATGTCAGCTTTCGTTTGTTCAAGTGAATGGACACGTGGATACTGGCTATATGAAGTAGTCCACATAGACTGGAGACGTAGTTAACAACTCAACAGAATCTACGGGAACCCCAGAGGAATATACTTTCAGACACCTCGAGGCGAATAAGAGATTACTTTCCCATTAAATGTATGCGTATGAATATGGATGTAATGTGGCATAAGAAACAAACTACATACCTCACGCCAGCGGATTGTTATTCTCATAGTCACAGACAACATATTGAACATAAGAAAGAGTTCACATTCCGAGGATATTAATTAAAGGTCAAGTTCATAATGATTTGGGCCAATCCGTTAAAACTGGAAATAAATGAGTGTTTTGCGGCACGTTGAGCATATATTATATACAAAGTATGTGTAGTCGGAATTTGAACTGGATTGTTTTTTTTTTAAGGCGATAAACTGTACATTCGCAAGGTAAATGCCCTGTTATCACGACATTCAACTCAAACATTTTCTCACTCATTAACTACTAATGTAGATGCAACCTTCATATCCTGTTACATTGAATACTTGATTACTAATGTTCACCAGTGGGTTGTATACGATTATTTGCCATTATTACAATACCGGATTCAACAGAAAATATCACCAACAGATGTCTACTACCGGTATATAGTACTGGTATCAATTTCAACATTTTAAATGTTCTAATACATTATATTAGATTAAAAAAAAAATACATACTCAAATAATACTGCATTGATGAATACATACATAAATGAACATCATCCAGTTATATTATGTGTCGTATTGTTCATAGCTTTAATTATTAGTTTTTAGTCAAGTCGATTTGGACATCGCATACTAATGGCTAATCATTGGCAATATCAGAGCGAGATAAGAAAGGATAAACAGCCGTCTTCTTAGTTCTACAGGAACTGATTGACTTCGAAATAGAAAACAGGAACCGCTCGTCGATACATTAACCGGAAGCTGTATACTATCCTCCAAACTCATATGTCAATGTGCTGATTACTACACTCATTAGCCTGTAAATTTGGGAATTTAATATCACGGATTTCTCTTGAGAAAACAGTAAATGTACTGAGCCATATTCATAAATATGCATATTGGTCTTTAATGTGAAACGTAGGTTTCTAATGAACTATGCGAACATTAACACGGGGTTTCGTATAATTCACAGTGTGCAAATTGTTAACATCAATCTCCACTGCAATAGTCGAATGTTGAGTACCGGAAGCTAAACGAATCGACACATTTGCGGACGTGGAAAACTACCACCTGCTAAAGAAATCCTCGGAGATTACAATCTCACTTGAATCATTGTATTTAGTTCAAGGCATGGGCAGAACAACATCACCATCGTATTCCTGTTCACCCACGAGAGTTTGTCTGCATAAATACATGTCGTTCCTTCAACAGACAACACTGCATCAAGATAGGAATATTAGGTTACAACCGACCCAGGGAAAGTAATAACTGACAGCATGTACACTATATTGTGCAAGGTATGGGTAACATCATCGTATTTATTTTCAACAATGAGAGTTCGGATGCATACATATATGGCGTCCATTTAACCCTTTAATATCTATATGCCCAAAACACATGCAGCATGGAACAATTCAGCAGGGAGAAGGCTAGACCACTGCTCAGAAATGTAAGCTTATGAAATCCCATCAAATACAAGCTCATAACATACTGGGATCCATTACACAAAATAATCGTAGTGCTCGAACAAATGACCCAGGGAACACCTTTTCAGTTAGCATTCGTATCACGTGGGCTATTCTAATAATTAAGCATACTAATTTTAATATACAACAGTAAACTGTCAAGAAAAAGGTCTTGATATAGAATCCCCCTCTCGACTCCCTTATGTACTTATAATAAATACCCGTAAACATACGAATTCATAGAGATAAATACTCACGATTCGCGCCCATCAACTTCACGACTTTGAATGCAAGTAACTACAGTTACCCTCGTGCCCTGTGATTATGACGTAAAAGCAACTGTGACGTCATACTATTATTGCGTCGCGGTATTGTTCCTCTGCATGCTCTGCTGGGTGTCGTTTCTGGAAGTTCGCGGTTCCACTACGAGAAGTCCGCGGTTCCACTACGAGACCACACGCATGTCATGTACAACGCTCTCGTAAGTGCCAGTCCGTTCAACAGAACAATCGTAGTGATACCAGAGTCGTAACTGCTGTACGTATGTTGTTGCTATGGAGTTATGACTCTCGTAGCACTACGATTGTTCCGTGAAACGTGGATCTGTTCATTATTAGGATGTCGGAATTGGAAGCACACGATGCCACCATATTTAGAGATCTCCTTTATAGTTGCATTCGATTCATTAACCGACAATAGAACATAGGCCTATAATGAAAATCAGGGTACCACTCTGTTCCACTTTATTTCTAATCAATCACCATATCTGCAAGACATGGTACTTCTGGTTCTTCTGGCATTACTCATCACAGTATTTTGGAACCATCCAGAGATCGAGAACATCGAAGAGAACATTTCTGACCGATTCGCGTGACGTCACTTCCGACTTCCAGGAAAACACCAATTTATCACTAAAATATATTAAAACAAATATTGTCCTTTGACTGCCACACCCGTTAAATCCTACTAGGCCTACTAGTATATCCACACATAGGTGGCTATGTAAATTAAATCTCGGGACCATAACAATCAGATTTGACCGCTTACCGTAACCGCCAATTTTACAACGCGCTGAGTTCCGTATTTGACATTGGTTGCTGCATCATGCATCAGTTCGTGGCAAGTAATTAGATGTATCCCGGAGGGTAATGGATGTCACTGTAATATATCGCATTGTCTCTCGGTCAGCAAACCTTGCAATCAAACGGAATGCAGGTCAGGAGTAGAGCTGACCGATACATCAACCTGGGAGACGAATCATCATGGCAGCAGCGGTGACTTTGGTGTTTCTGATCATAATTGATACAATTAAGTGAATATGATATTACTATATTGTTAGTCTGGCTAGAGTTAATAAGCCCACGTTGTAGCTACATGTACCTGGTTTGAATTACAGGATATCGTTTCTTGAGGTTCTCATATCTCTACTACGAGAACATACGTACTCTCCTAGCCAACTCTACCGCTAATAGGCCTACATGGTGATCGTGAACTACTAGTATGTGCTCATAGGGGATATGAGGGGTTCGAGAAACGATACTCTTGAACAATACGGCAGGTTTTATTAATAGTATTATCCTATCGTCAACACATTGGCGTTTTAATAATTTATGAACTGTAGGTCTTTTAATTTGGACAATCATAGCCGTTAATAGAGAACAATCGTAACTTTGGTACGTTAGGATGCAGTTGCTAAGGACTCACGACTTTCGTATATGGACGATGTACAATTAAAAGTTCTGCGATTAATTCGATGATAGTAATAAAGGAAGCTAATAATACCAGCCATCTATATAGTATTCACTTAGAACATGTCATACCTTCTGAAATTAATATATTATCAAGGAGAAGGATTGATTAGGACAAACACATGTTTAAAATCCAATCAAGTCGTTGTCATGAAAGATAGCAATAACATATCCGGGCGAACACTTTATTTAGTAGTTGATTGAAATAAAGATTGTGAAGTGATTGGCGTATGATACAGCGTGATTCGTACGTTTATCTAAAATATCAATGCTGCAAAGTTGTAGAACATGGGCTCATACAGGCATACACAATTCATTATAATAATGCGGGGAATGACCGGGGGTGGGTGTGGGTTTATGTACGCATGTCTTTCATCTTCAGTTATTATCTCCCTTGAGGTATGTTTATCTCCAGGTTTATCTTCCTTAATTAATGTTTTGCAGTTCATTATCGCAGGTTTTCATCCCACAATACACACTAAGGTAGGAACCATTGTTAAAGTGCATAGAATGACGTCAAATTAGTTCACTGTCATCATAAACAGCTTGCAGACAGGAATTAATATACGGCGTTAAAGCTGTCATTATGTATGAATAATTGCGTGTATGTAACCTTATTAGGCGGATTTTCAACTTAATTTACTGACGATGTCAGTTTGAACCATAGAGTGGCAACAGCTGTTTGTCGTTTGCCGCCTTGTTATGGTAATGGTTAACATACGGGCTTTAATCGACTGTGCTACAGGATAACACGAACGCTTAACCTACATATTGTACGGCGTAGAGACGCTTGATTTCAGAGGGACGTGAATCGTTGAAACTTCAATGTAAAATCCCTGCATAGATCAGTTATAATTTTATACTAAACTTAACTAAACTTAACCCAAAGTAATAACGTTCAAATGTACCTTTGTATTTATCTATTCTTTTGGTGACGAATACTTATCATTTAGTTTTTATTTAATGTGATCGGAGTTTTATGACGATGGCTAGAGAAACTAGCACTAAGATGGCAATGTATTCACACTAAATGTGTATCAATCTTATCAATTAAATTCTTATTTGACAACATGTGGACCAATGTCTTTATTAAAGTTGGACAAAGTGCCCGAGCTCGGTCCAGACTATCCAATTGTATTTTTCAAAGTCGACATGGATGGACACATACATTTGAATGTGTAGACGAACCTTTATACCATAATTACAATGAAAATACATATTAACAATACACCCGCCGAAAATAAATAATTAAAACCTATATATTAGATCCTTTGTCATATCAATATTAATTGGACAGACCAACGCTTTCATTATTCAGATGATCGGGACCAGAAATGAGCATTCAACCAAATAATTTACTTTGCATGACCTGGCAATTTTTTTTTATCGTTATTATCCGGCTTTGACTTACGATAATGCATTCAGACACGAAGCTTGCTCAAGTGACTCGCGAAAGCATCAAGTTGTCGCCGTATCCCACATTTGCCTAATGCTGTTTCCTGCAATTGCCACTGAAGGAGTCAGGTTTAACACTATATTGACACACTGTCGTCTTATCGCTCTATTCCGGATCATTATGCACATTTGCAACATCTAGCTCCCGTATTTCCAGATTCAGCAGATTTGTGGCGTGTCTTGGGCATTTGGCAAGCATTTTAAAGACGTGATGACATTTTTTTCCCTCTCCGGAGGCCGCACGAACAGTGAGAGAATTGTATAAAAAAGAAATACCACCTAGGTTGTTTATTCATACCAAGATCTGTAGCTTGATTACGTAGACAGGATGCATACCGTACGGGTTGTGTCTGTTCCAGTAATGTAATTGTTAGCTGATTTATTAAATATATAATACGTATATTTCTTATTCAGTGATGCACCGAGTCTGCTTTTTATTAGTTCGATGTTGTTCTTCAAAGATGATTCTGGTAAACCTATACGGCTTGTTGTAGATTTGCGAGTCTTAAATGTATTGCTGGAAATCCAAATGGACGCTTCCAGTAGCTGCCTGGGCAGAATTACGTAAAGTCATTGTATCCAGTGCGATATCGTAACCCTGTCGTATGTTATATACATCGGTAATCATTCACAGACAATTTACGTGAGTGGCATGGCCTACATTAGTGGATCCGAGAACAGTGTGCCCTGAAATGTTTAGTAGCTCCGAATTTCAGTTGATCTCTAAAGAAACATAACACATGGATCTGATCTTGCCTTTCGAAAAGTCTGGCCTTTCAACTTGTATCAACGTGACGTTTTAAAAACAGTAATAGGCATCAACAAAAGTACGCGGCTGATCCCAATGCGTCTGATGAAACGAAGCCAATACTTTGTCATACATCAAGATCATAGTTATCCATATGGTATCCTGTATACATCTACATCACAGCATCCTCTACTAAAAGCTCGTAGGATTTCAGTATCCCGAATGAATAAAATGAACGGATCACCTTGAAGTCAAGAATATGACTTCACATAGACAGCTGCTTGGAAACTAGAAACTGGCACAGAATCGTCATGCTCTATTTAGCTATGGATTTAGAATGTATGTGGTCTGCTTGGATACTAGAAACTGGTACAGAATCGTCATGGTCTATTTAGCTATGGATTTAGAATGTATGTGGTCTGCCAAACAGGACTCTATGTCCTCAGCACGGCTTGTCAGTTGTTTGTTCTACACAGCTGCGGGTCTCATACTTGTGGAACAGCTCATGCTTGTGAGTTTACTATATCCCCCAGGCAGAATGCCAGCAATGTCCGTTTAAAATCGATGCGAAAATTTACCGCTAGATTATTTATTAATGCATTTTACATTTTTTTTAGAGTGTGCAGCACATGTGGGATATATGTACTAATGCCAGAGGAAACACTACGAGGTCATGAAGGGAGTCGTGACATAGCAGATACTGTACACAGCTCTCCTTAACGCCAACTCTAATAATGGTGCGGGTTACAGCTGAGGTTGGAGATAATGTTGACGCATTAGAGTTACTCCAATATTGGTGACATAGCAGATACTGTACATGTATTGTATAGCTCTCCTTAACTCCAACCTTTTAATGATGCAGGTTACAGCCAATGATGGAGTTAATGTCGCAACATTAGAGTTACTCAATAGTGGTGACATAGCATATATACTGTAATAAATAGCTCTACCTTGTCTCCAACCTTAATAATGGTGCAGTTTACAGGCTAAGGGTGGAGATAATGTGGACACATTAGAGTTACACTGTTTTATGCAGGATGGAATTGAAACACTGACATTTCACGATTGTTAGGAAATGGTTACGATACCATTTTCTTTGCACTACTGTAGATGTACACATGTAGAATTATACAATTATAAATTGTAGTTTCCTAGAAGATACAGGAACAGTTGGCACACATTACAGACATATAAGACCTGCAAGAAGGGTACATTGACCAGATTACAATAATAGAACTGTCAATGTCTAAAGTGATATCTCCTAGCAGATACAGACAAGTGATCATCATACTAGTTGATTTTGTATGATATATGTAGGCCTCAGGCCCATGTACAGTTGTAGTTTACATAAAATATAACTCTTATGGAAGCCAGATTGTTCCAGAATATTCGGTTGTTGTACACGCTATGATTAATGTGAAATATATAGACATCGTAACAAGATTTAGTCGCGGTCTAGAGGGGTTCTTTGCATAGTATATTACTCAGGCAGGTACTCAAGCACCATGCTGTGGAAGTAAATACGATATTAATATGCTAAAAGCTTTGCTGTTTGCTAATAGTGTCCACTCATTAACTATAACTTATGAGAAAGGTGGACACGTACGTAGCTATTCAATAGAAACAATACAGAGCAGGTCCTTGTGATACAGCTAGAACATGTAATTCTCAAAAGCCGATTAATCATCAATTATATCTTTGATGAGTCAATACAATGGCACATGTAGCACTATGTTCTATATATGGACCGGGCACCGTCAGAACTCTCCTCTGCTACAGTCTCCAAGACCCTCATAAATGTTTGCTGGATCTTTCTGACGTTATATAGGTTACAGTTTAAAATGACGTTAACATGACAGTACATACTATGCAGAGACATATAAGCATATACTGTACATACATGTATGCGACATTATATTGGAATTCCAACCGCAAGGCACAGTACATAGTGTTCCTGTCACATTTTCATTCAGATCGATATCTCCTTTCAACATAGATCAGTAAATATTGTCACAGTGGAATGACGTCGTTCTGAGTTAGCAGCATGTGTCGAGGTATGCAAGTGGCCGTTCGTTGATAGGCAAAGCACTTGTCAACAATCAACTGTTTTGCACTCTCACTCTCTACCTCGATCTAAGGGGTGTGCTAAGCCGAGAGAGGCTGAATATTTTATCTCGCCGGGCCCCAATTGATCTATGATTAGCCAGCAAGGCAGATCCCTAGTTCTACGAAACAATGCCTGAGATGAGAGAGTGCGACGGTTGAGTTGCACCCCCCGATTGTAATTACCTAAGGCTCTCATCAGTGTCTCGTGACTTACATTCCATTACTGGCACCACGGACACGGGACTCTGGCAGTCTCCCCATATGCTGGTGCAACGGATCATCAGGTGTACGCGCACAGTAGAGCTATTGGTTGCTGGGACGAGAGGAGGTATCGTCTTTGCCAAGGAAGTTGACCGGACAAGCGTGCCAATTACTTTTATATCTATCTTCGCAGTTCTTCGTTTGGTATTGCCATCATGGAAGGTAAGTGCGGATGAACGTAAATACTTTTCATTTCGACCAAGTGCGAAGTTGTAATCGCTGGTTTTAAAAAGCATTTGAGATCTACCTATTGTGAGCACGAACGTTCTAGTTGGCATCAACGTATTAACTGAGTTAGGACTTTAGGACTCGTGTCTCGTGTGGGTGGTGGCTGGGTTTTTTGGTAGACCTGATGTCTCTTGTAGCTGTTCGTACATATCCTGAGTTGGTTAAGGAGATTATACTGCTGTATATTTCTGTCTCCCATTGCCCATTGTCTCCCATTGCCCGTTGTGTGAATGACTAATTCCACGTTGATATTCACTCATCGGCTGATGCAGTGCTCCAAGGCTGTGTGTCGTACATATCAAAACCTCCAGTTGTTAAATACACATACGTAGTTCAAGAATTCGTATCACAGTCAAGAAGTTAAAACAGTGGTCATAAGGTGCTTGTAAAGCAGTTTTCAATGGTTGGAAAATTTGATCGATCGCCTAAATAATTTAGATCTTCTTAGTAATTGTCTAAGTCAAACCTTCTTTGTAATGTCTACCATTGTGTTCATAGGTGTTCTGCTAGGGGAAAGCATGTGGTACGGGGGTAGAGGCAGGGACATGTACGTTGTCCAATATTGGCAATATATTACTGTATATTGCAATGTTACCTTCATGGTTTAGTATGTTTGCTATAGATATTTCCTTTTTGTTATGGCCGGTTTCCTCAACTTCTAAATGTGTCCATTAAATTGACTGTCACGTTCATAATAGTAAGTGACTATTTGTTTTATCCGCCCTTCTAGCTATAGCAAGGAACATCTAGCAATCTATTAAAGCCATATTGTTGAGGAGGAAGTTCAAATAGGATGTCGTAATACGCTGACATTCAAATAATACTTGATACGTTATATATTATTTATCTTGGAAAAAACCACGACCTTCCTTTCAAACAGATACAAAGAGCTTCATTAAAACTGTCTGTCTTAAAGTTCCGATTAGCTCAACAGAGATTACAACAAACCTTGAGCAGTTTTCAATTCTAATATGTTTTTTTAATGATAGTTTTCGATAGACGATGATATATATTACAATCGTAAGACTTCACGATATTAACATAACAATGCCTATTAGTTTAAATGTGAGCGTGCAGAAAACATCTTTAGGTACTGATGTTATTTTACATCATGGTAACAATAAATTGGTCGATGTGAGAATATTTCTGGAAAATAATATCTCTTAATGACTAACGGCATATGACCGAAACTATTTAGTCCTTCATCAGGACTGCCCTTGGAAGTGGAAATCATCTCAGGATCTGAGATATGTGCATTTTCTATAATTATATCCAACGCCCGTACCACTCTCGCCATTACTTCTTGGTAATCTTATCACAGTCACACCTCCCTTAGGAGACTCATTCTTGGCCGCCATGTTCATGTCCATGGCATAGCAGTAAAACATGACAGAGATCCCACCAGACCAAGACAATCTGAAACATTTCGTCTTGGACATCTCCCTCAGATGTAAATTGTAGCACACAGTGGCTGTGTTATCACTACCACTTGTCAGCTAACACCCATGACATTTCACTCCGAGTTGTGCCAAAGACATTGCAGTTTACATTACTAGTACCCGAACAAACACAAATACGTGTTAGTGAAACGTGTGAATAATTACGCACTCGAAGCAAATAGTTCCGCTACCTCTACCTCACACCATCAACAGATGCATCTAATGTTAGCTATCCGTTTCATTGCTGTACTGTTTAATTGACCAATTTCAAGCTACTGTGTTCGTTCATATAACGTAAAGTACTTGAAGAATGGCAAATAGTTCCGCTACCTCTACCTCACGCCATCTACAGATGAATTTAACGTTACCTATCCGTTTTATTGCTGTACTCTTTATTTGGCCAATGTCAGGCTACTGAGTTCGTTCCTATACATAAAGTTGTCGCCAGAGCCAGTTTTCTTGTTAGGCGGTACTGTATAATGACAGTCACTCGCTCTATGAGATATGCTATCGGCCGTATCTCGGACTAGGAGTGGGTAGTTAGATAACTACTGATGTCCACTTATTCCCCAGAAAGAGGACAGAGTAACATCAGCATTCACGAGTAGTCAAGATGCTGATTTGTGAGGTCTTTTGAACTAGCAAAGATGCTATTTATACCAACCAAGATTTTTATCTGTGAAGCCTCTGGCATCAACTTACTTCTTATCAATTTGTGAAATATCAGGCACTGGTGAAGATAATGATATTACTAGCCAAGATGTTGATCTGTGAAATCTCTGGAAATAACAAATGTTTATTTAAAAAATCCTATAGGTACTTATCAATATACTGATTTACTAACCAAGATGTTGATCTGTGAAATCTCTGGAACGAGCCAATATGCTGATTTTTAAAATCCTTCTTACTACCCAAGATACTGATTTTACTAACCATGATGTTGATTTGTGAAACCTCTGGCACTAGATTTGTGCAATCTTAGGCACTACCCATTCTGATTTGTGAGGTCTTTTGAACTAGCCAAGATGCTGATTGTACTAGCCAAAATGGTGATCTGCAGTCTGGCACTAGCCAATGCCGATATCCTGATTTGTGAAATCTTAGGCACTAGCCAAGATGCTGATCATGAGTATTGAATGGTTTCGACAGCGATTGACGACTGGCCAGAATTGCAAAATGTTGGATTGTGCTGTCGTTGTTGGTCACAGTGATACTAACATGCTTTTGAGCTGGAAACACTTCCCGGTGAAATAGATATAATCTGATAAGGCACATGCCGAATAATATCACTACTCTGGAGTACCCATTGTCTTCCCTCGTACAGTTTGACTAATAATTCAAGGCAATCGTTAATAATTCAATGCACTGGCAATTGAGGGCCATTGATCGTGGCTTTGGCTGTTAATCATAAAATCTCAGCCGTGTCATCTATAGGTGAGATTATATAGCCACCAGTTCGACTGTTATGCGTACTTCATAAGTAATGTGTAGCCATGATTATTACGTTCAGAATTTTCCAATTTGAAATGTCGCAGTTAACATTATCCGAAGAAACATAAACGTGTTAAAAGAAAAAATATAACTGGTTGACGTAGGGAATATGAAATAGTTCGTCTACCTCCAGAAGAGATATCCACACATTATCATTAACATCAATAACAATGAAACAACGTGCATTTATGTGGGGGAAATATACTTATTATACTAGTATTTTACTAGAGCATTACTACAATTAAGGTTGGTAGATAGATGCAATGCATTTTCCAATGTTCTAAGCATAAGGGTAAGAAAGGTATAATTTTCATTACATGTACGGTATATATGGATTGACTTAACCGACATGCAATCGGCGTATGGGCATACATAAAGAGCAAATTGTATTAGTTGTGATTCAAATTGAAGAGTATACATGTAGATATACTGACTAAACATATTCTAAAGTCTTGCACGACAGGATGCATCTACTGAACAGCTTCATCTTTTTTCTAAGTGCGTCACCTGCAACTTGAAAATAGCACGTACGACGTTTTTACCATCCTCGACTATACCGGGCGTCCAAGTTCATCACCTGCGACATAACATGTACAGTACTTTTAAGATTCTCGACTAAATTACCCTCTCAGCTCACGTGTAAATATATTAACGTAAATGTTCACACGAGCATTAAACTAATCCAATCAGAAAGACCGGAGGATGGTTATAGGCGTTTTCAGGAATAAATTGTTACCAGCGTGTACTTTAGTCCCGGGTAACCACGGCAACCAACAACCTAGTAATTTTAAGAGGCCGTGTCCTTATATCTATCTATCTATCTATCTATCTATGCATACATAAGAACAAGACCTCTTAAAATTACTATAGTGATGACATGTAAATACATTAAAGGTGAAACCGGAGGAAAACATGTAGGAGACATGGCCGTTCGCATGTTATTGGTGTCGCATTTACGTCTAAAATCTAGTGGTCGCATTAAATTAGTAACGCATTAATTTCGTGATTTACAGTAATCTGAATCTGATTTGAAGATATCGTTTGTACCCTACATGCAGTTTCAGACAGGACTTTAATGTTCAAGTACTATTTCTTAAATGGGATCGATCTAATATATTAAAATGGTATTCTTAATTACCATATTGGTTCATTTTTATCTATTGCCATATTCAGAAAAAAAGGCATTAAACCAAGAAATAGTATATAGTTAGTTTTGCGCATGATTAATTATTTGACACATACATTACTGGTTGATATACTAGCTAATGTCTTCACTATCAGTAATTAAAACACAATCTAAATGGATTTGTATTAGTTATAAAGCCGATGGATATATTTTTCTGAGACAAAATGGCATTGACGCCGACCTAAGAGTAATAGAAGGCCAACAGCGCCATCTTCAACATTGTAGTTCATGGCCATACCCTAGAATTCATACAGATCATGAGTGAACACTTTCAATGTGAAATGCAACATTATCAAATGCATTGCCGCTGTCTGTCCTACGACCGCAGCCATACTATTGATCACACATAATTAATTACTGTATCTTTATATCTGTTTTTCTCACGTATCAACATTTGATGGTTTTCCTAGAATAAGCCTAAACTGGAAACTGATGATTTATTAGTCAATTTCAATATACACACCCGTATTTCCGGTTATCGATTTGTACTTCCGGAGAGGAGAGTAATTACATCTCAGCGCATGATGAGTTTAATGGATTAAAAGGGTAGGAATGACCCTCCCACGTATACTTTATATGCGCCATGAAATGTCTCCTATCGTTTCTCGTACATCAGAATGTTTTAAGATATAGAACATAATGGACACGATATTTTATTAGCGATCGTAAGCCTACATTAAGTATGGCTTATGGAAACGATTCGTATCCAAATCCTGTAGCCAACATTTGACAGAAACAAACTATACAAACATAAAACAATAAGTTATTTGTGTATATAGAAAACATAACCAACTGATACCATGTTCATTCCACGTAAATACAGAAAACATGTGTTTATATGTATCGTAAATATGAACGTGGAATATCTCTTTAATGTCCTAAATAGTTTGTTATGCACTAAACGGTCCTGTAAAAATATATCAATACATGTAAAATATATATGTTTGTGTGATTCCCCAACACGTTTAATGAAGACGTGGACAAGCCACATTATGTACCGCCTTCGCCGAGACATATACAGTTTGAGCTAAGCTATACGGAGAGGTCATTTCCATTAGAGTTCAAGGCTGCGTTAATCCTCAAATGATACGACAATGATCTCAAAAGTCTGGCCACAAGCCACTGAAGAGATTTGAATCATGTAACGCCGTGACGGGATTTATCCGTAGCGTTCCACATCCAGCGTGAGTCTTACATCTGCGATCCATTGAACGTGATTTTAGTCTCCGGAGGGTTCCCGTACAATTGACTCCGACGTCGTCACCGCATCGCGCGCACGTGAGTCGAGAAGGACCCATCCATTTACTTATTCCCTCAGTCTCATTGCAGTCAACTACGTTACTTCTGTACCTAGTTAAAACCCGAGTAGACCCCACCGCTGTACCGTAAACCCCCGCCTAGAGCGGTAGGATGTTGTCGCCGTGATACCATAGAGGACGTTGAGGAATTGTAGGAATACGAGGCTTTAGAATCCGTTCAGGCGACTAAAAGTCAAGGTGTTGCAAGTGGAAATCAATTATGAAAACCAGACTC
This sequence comes from Lepetodrilus elevatus, assembly GCA_034780755.1. Lineage (NCBI taxonomy): Eukaryota > Metazoa > Mollusca > Gastropoda > Lepetellida > Lepetodrilidae > Lepetodrilus > Lepetodrilus elevatus. The sequence continues at coordinate 4,025 of JAVCKZ010023898.1, read as the reverse complement.
GCGGGCGGGTTCAATGTTTTAAACAAGCTGAGGAGACGTGCGAGAATTAAGGTAAGACGTCTTTGCTGATGTAAATAGATCTATCCTAATATATCCTAATAATTATATCCTATCTACCCATCTGCCATTGCTAATGGCTCATGTAAGGAGGTCGTGTTCTATATGACGTTTGCCTCCCTCACCAACCTCTCATTGAGCTGAATATTAAACGTTATATGTCTGGAGACGCACATAGATGTAATTCACACACCCCATTACAAGAGCATGGATTAGGTATCACCGATCTTAATTCATTCTAAATGAATATAAAGTAAACCAATCGTCGGCTGAGAATCAGGTTGTTCTAAGTCCATCTTTCGAAATAAATGAGTTAGGTTTATTTTCTAATATTTAGGATATTAATCTACATTTGCCCAAAGTTTTAAATCAAAATTCCAATTGTAAATTAGTGTTTTTTTTCGAAAAATCTATTTGTTCTATCTCCACTATTTAATAGAGACACCTGCCCCGGATTCATAGAACGGAAGTGAATGGACTTAGAACAACCTGGTTCTCAGCTGACGCAATGTTCTAATGCCTGCATTCCACACAGACCACGAATCCCACGAATTGCTACGAATTGATACATTTTAGGATTCGTAGTTAAATCGTAATCAGTTCGTATTTATTCGTAGTCAGTTCTTGCAATTCTTGAGCGATCGGGAATTCGTGTCAAAGGTTTTGAGCTGTTCAAAGTTTTGGCCACGAGCTCCCGATTCCAAAACATCGTAGTTAATTCGTAACTGAATCGTAATCGATTCGTAGGTATTCGTAACTGTTGTATACGCACACACATACGAACTGTCAAGAATAGTCACGAATTCGATTTTAATCTTCTACCCTAAGCTCCTGCATCAGTCTGTTGTAGTGACCATGTTCTAGCGTCAGGAAATTAACAATTCGTAGCGATTCGTGGGATTCGTGGTCTGTGTGGAATAGAGGCATTGTGCAAAATGTCACGAATACTCACGAATCCTAAATTTAACAATTCGTAGCGATTCGTGGGATTCGTGGTCTGTGTGGAGTGGAGGCATATGTTGTCTTAAACGTGTATATCCATGATTATATGCTTATAAGTAAATAGCAATTATGCCTGTTTCTAACAATGCTGTTTTATGGGCCAATGCATGTTGTGCTGTTAATTTCATTCTAGCTGAGCATGCACATTAATAAGAAAGTCATTCCAAAAACGAGTTAACCTATATAGGATTCAGCGATCATAAGTATATGAACACCATTATGTTGTGCTGTTAATGTCATGCAAATTAATAATAAATGTATTCCAAAAACGAGTTAACCTATAGGATTTGGCGATCATAAGTATATGAACACCATCCTAACGCCACATGTCAAATGTAAACAGGAACTGCATATATGACAAACGTTACCACAATAGCGGATATCTGACATTCACATAGATAAACGATTGTTGCAATATAGAAGGCCGATAGTGCATCACAAACGTCTGGTAATGGGCAAATCTTGCCATCGCGATCATTAGAGATGTACTAATGAGATAGAGCAGAAGCTTGTTGTGTAAATATGAAGTAAGCTAATCGAATGTGTTGCGTAAACCAAGTTGGATACAACGCCAGGGTATCTATTGATGTCTAGTTGTTAGCAAACATACGACGTCCATACGACATCCATGTATTATGTTGACATCCATGTATTATGTTGACATACATGCTGTGCCTACGCTTCCTATTCACGTACAAGGACTGCATCATACTTCATGTATATTTTAATAGCTTTTTGTAGTTCAATAACTTAGAGAGGGCGAATAGCTTACGTACAAATGGACTGCCTTGTTACAGTAAATCACTTATTTTATATATTTTTTTTTAAATTGTGGTTTAGAGTCGATTTCTAGATTCTTTCACTAGACTTGTCAGTTTAGGGCAAGAATAAATCACTGAATTTAATGAGATCTAGATTGAATACATAAATACGACACCAATTGAATGCGAACCTGATATGGCATCATATGCCTCCATTTATGTTTTCCCAAGTCGTACATTTTTCATTAATGAGGTTATTTTCCAAACGGTCCATAGCAGTACAAATATGATTTCCCTACTCCAGTATATTACTCCTTTGTCTGAATAAATATAATCAATTATAATACTTTATGAATTTGTGGATTCATCCATTTCCACATTAAGTCCAGAACCGCGATAGAAGCATGTGCCGATATCCTTTCCAGAAATCCAGATATTCCCCAACACGTTTCCTACGAACCATATCCCCCGTTGAGAACACGTCTTCACTAATATCTCTGAAATCTGCTGACCCAGTGAGATGTATACCTAGGTCTCTTGTTGATCATGCAAACTATCACCTAGGATAATGCAATCATTGTTACGTGTGGGAAAGAATCAATAAAGCCTACAAAGAATCCTCTGTATTAGCGAGGGAGGGTATACGCAGCGCGATACAAGAATCAGACACGTCTTGGGGGCTCTGAGAATAAACATACCGGCAGTCGCCTTAATCTTGACAATTAAGCCGATTGATTGATGGCTATTAATGACGGATTGATGGTTCATATCAACTTGCCATCTGACTTGACTTAAGGAAACCGACAACTCAGGCAGTTCTGAACATGAAACGTGGCACCGACGGACTGTTTCATTAGTCCTTCTCCGATCGCTAACTATAATAAGAAAAGGTCGCGACCAATAAAGAGGTAGCCCTGTGTTACAATTAGTGGTAGACACGGTCTCGCCTATCTCCCCTGATTTCATTATACACGGGAGTTGGTCAATAACGTGTTACAGGGTTGCTGAGATTTGTAGAAGTAGATATGATCAATGTTCATCACCGTCAAGAATATTCCAGATCCTGAGAACAACGATCAATGTATTCCACAGATATACGTTCATCATGCAAACAAGCATGCTCTCTTGACAGCAGTGACACTCCAGAATCTTTTGTAATTTACCGCTGTCATTCTATCACAGAATATCCAGTTTCGTGTTGGCGTCCTCTAGTGAGAAAAGCTGATGCAGGGATGGATCTCTATGCTATATATGGTGCCACTACCATTTTGTCACTAACGCAAGGAATAGATTTATTAATGATATCTCGCTTTTTCTTTTTGTTCCCACGCTAGATACAGCAAATAGAGCCTTTTGTTAATTTTCCGTTAACATAATTTCGAAGCGATCTGACAAATCCGCCATCTTGTTAAGACTGATTCCCGTCTCCGATCAACGAGCGTTGCAGCGTAAAACTATGATGAGACTTGTCACGTGTTAGGAGACAAGCTTTCTGATTGTCTATAACTTTCTTAATAGAACCAATGAAATTGCTCATATTTGAACACAGGAAAGCCCTCCTAGTGTGACAGCGCAAAACGCAGAAACATATTTTCTGATGTGTTTACGCTGTAAGGAGAGCGTGTACAAGATACTGGTTACATCAGTCTACCAAAGGAAAGTCAATCATGAACCATGTTCGACATGCATAATGTAGTGGCATTATTATCTTTATCACCGTTATGGTGATTCTGGCGGTGATTGGTCAGTAAGCACACGTGTATGTATTCTGTACCAGGCATATGCATTCTAAGTGAGGCATTCTAGAATCTGACACTAGAACGACCTCAGAGGCTGTTGATTCTGGAGAGCTTCTGATATGATAGTCACCACGCTTTGCTATTGTTTTGCTGACAGCTTCCCATTAATATTTTACACATTTGTCAATATTTGCACAGCTCATACCACTAAATGTTTCCACTGAGGGTATCGAACTGATGATGAGCGTGTTGGTATCTCGTTCAGATGGAGCTTCTTCGAGGTCTAGCACGTGTTGTGGTCTATCAGTGTTGGCATTTAGCCCTAGGGACACACACACACACACACACACACACACACACACACACACACACACACACACACACACACACACACAAAAAGACACACACACACACACACACACACACAAACACACACACACATAGAAACACACACACACACACACAC
>JAVCKZ010023787.1:0-19747 GCA_034780755.1 Lepetodrilus elevatus | reverse complement strand
GAAATAAAAATATTATTATAATTATTACACACACCCACGCACACACACACACACACACACACACACACACACACACACACACACATAAACACGACTTTGAAATAAATGTAAAAGGTCATTTCAGATGCGAACTTCCGGTGTGTAATTCATATCACAACTCTTCGTTTGTTTCCTCAGACACTTTACTACCTCAGACCACAACGAGAGTCGCCTAGTCGCAGTGACACTGATAGTGACATTGATAGTGACACTGGCAGGGGTCAGTCAGCACTGACCAGGTATGTTTACTGTTCTCTCCAGACCTACACTTGTAGTGTTTGTGTTCAGATAAGTGCACTTCATCTTCATCCATGCAGGTATGTGCAGAATGCCGGGGAAAGCCGGGGAAAGTAAGCCAATCCGTGCCACACAATACATTCTCTGTCCACTCTTATCAGTACGTTTTCAACCTGTCTGTAATAGATAGCTATATTAATATTGACATACATGAAAAATAACGTGTATTATTTTTTAAATCCTTATAATGCTCACACATAACAATTTATATACATCTAGATGTATGAATACACGTAGTCACCAAAAAAAGTAATTCATTTTGAAAAATGATTTGCCTGAGGAAGAGATCGTATGCGATAACTGTTATTAGTTTAGAGCGCGTTTTTTTCTAATACATGTTTTGAAGTTGATTAACTTTTATTTGTTTTAGCCTCAGTATATTTGTGTAAGATGATATTTACATAACAATATATTTCCAATACATTATTGTGTGAAAGAATATAAAACAATAATACATGTGACCCCCGTTAATGTATGTGTAGCACTACATATGACGATTTCAAGAGTCTAAGAATAACTGTTTAACATACATTTAATTTTAATTTGAGATTAACTTGAGATTTGTTAATTACTAGTATTAATAGAGTGATGACAACCGCCTTCATTCAAATGATCATCAAAGACCAAAGAACTGATTCCACTGTTCCAAATAGATTATGATAATGGCTTACTTGCTAGAAAAGAAGCATATCTAAATTCCAATTACATGAAACTTGGTTTCTTAAGGGCATGTGCTCCGCTACCATGTGTTTGAAGTTAGCACATGTTGAATTCACACCAGACATTAAACAATGTTGATCATTTCACGAAGTTAACAGTTTCAGTAAACCCATAGAACCCGTCAGCGGTTATCTTGTTATCCATCCGCAGTTATCTTGTCAGAAGCTGAGTCATCTAGACGAAAAAACGTTGGTACGAGCTAAATCTGGGCCGCTGTATAATGCACATGCGCCACATACAAGACATATATCCTGAATCCAGTCTATGCCGTATGGACTGATAATGGCTACATACGCCACTGGCAATAACAGACACGGGCTTTACTTTGGTCCAGATATAAATAACCTAAAAGAGGCAGACACACATTTTTTAATAACTCAGTTACGTGATTCAACGTTTCGAGGTCATTACACGATTAACAAGAATATATAACTTTCGCCGTAGGGGGAGGATTATAGTTTGGCTATATGTCATTAATAACGAGCATTAACAGGTAAGTCACACTAATTATAATTTCAATGTCAATGTCTTAGATGACGTTTGAGTACTATAAGTATATATCTGAACAGCAGGGCACTGACCAGATTGGCGTTCCACATTTGGACAGAAATAGGACTTAATATTTTCTCATGTCTTAGTCAATGCGAGTCCATCTTAAATTCAATCACTCTTCGCACACATGACGTCCGATAACTCAGCCACTGTAGGAGACAATGTAGGAGACAATGTAGGAGACAATGTATGGCAGTCATCTTGGAATCAAATTAGAACAATGGCTGCCATATAGAAGTAATTTGCGATTCCGCCGTTTCGGAAATTTCTTGTATCCCAGTCGAAATCTGAATTTGCGCCAACTGTTATGCTCTTATTAAAAATTCTACAATTCTTCCCTTATCAGCTGGGCTACGAGTCTAAGCATTGTGTGGATTGAGTGGTCTATATGTAGGTACAGGAATATCACTCACGCATACACGTGCTAGTCGTACAGCACGCCGATGTTACAGAAACTGTGGACCAACTTGTATATCTTCACTGGCAAGTCGAACAAAAATAGTTTTCAGCGGGTTAACCTCCTCACTGATGCGGGCATATAATATATGCCCAAAACACATGCAACATGGAATAATTCAGCAGGGAGAAGGTTAACAGTTTAACATGTCTTATAGTAAAGTCACATGACTTACGATCATACTCCATGACTAAATCCGTTTTAGTCTTACCACTTAGCGCTTATGATTCAAGATCCATAAACAGCACGGTTCGAGCGTAGACCAATGCATTGTATTCTGAATAATTCTTAACGGTAATCCGATTGTGTAGGCTTGTGTGTACCTTAATGACACGGTGTACTATACGTCCTCGGAGAACTTAGTGGATATTATACAACACCAAGAGAACATCGAGCTAATTAAGCATGAGCTCACCTGTCAAACCATGCAGTTATTGTTCAAAGATATATGTGTAACAAATATGGACACAATTGGAACTGCTAGAGAACACGAGTAGTTACGTACATATTGATCATAGACATTGATAACTGCATTGCTCGTACAGACTACCTGATTAGCATGTAGATACATGGTTACCGTAGAACTTCAAAGACCATACTGAAATACATAGATAGATCTATACACACGTCTACACGACATAGAACTACGTGCATATTATAGACCCACATGGCTAGTGTACAGCTACAAGCATGTAATTATAGAGTACGATTTCTAGTGTAGAACTACATAAGCATAGGGAAGAACTACATTGCTAGTGTGTAAACACACGCCCAGTGTAAAATGTATCACAATTATTCTTACAATAACAACAAACCTATTATCACACTTGTCATGACTATTTCTTTTGGTGACAGAAGAAAAACATGTTAATGTTAGAGTTGCTATTTCTTCACAACCTCGTGGCGGGATAATGTAAACAGATGTAACAATTGCAGTTCACAGGCCGCCCGATGACTATAATTGACTAATTACGTCAGTAAAACGGTGACAGTTTGGGGAAGGAAGTGAGTGCTAACCTCCGGTGCTAAATGACAGGAAGAGTGACATGTTCAGAGAAGGTCGTCAATATTAGATTCTTTGACTTTGTTGTCTGTCCATTGCGAGTCACGAAACCCGACGAACAGCCTACGGTGTACTATACACGACTCCCTACACGTCTGTACACGACTCACTACACGTCTCTGTACTATACAAGGATCACTACACGACTCACTACACGGCTATACATGGTTCACTACACGTCACAAGGATCACTACACGACTCACTACGCGGCTATACATGGTTCACTACACGTCTGTTCATGGCTATATGGCTCACTACACGTCTGTACGCGGGTATACACGGATCGCTACATGGCTGTACACGGATCGCTACATGTTTGTACATTGATCGCTACACGACTATACACCGATAGCTACACGTATAAACACATGCACCATATATTTTGTCCACGCGTTAACACATTATGTTATACCGGTATTGCTGTTATTTGAAGAACACGACTAAAATAAAAGAAGACTGTTCATGAACTTCTTTGGTCCTGGAGCAGATTTAGGCACTCGGAGAAGAAAGACAGTTCTACACGTACAGGCGCTGGAGTGATATATATATGTTTGCGTACAGTTAACAGAATTAGCCGTGTTCTTCTGTCTACACCCTATAACTCCTTCCTCAGGATAACACCAGTGCTATATATATATGTAGTGTGGGAACATTTAGACCACAGACATGCATTAGAAAGGTGATGCTGATACTGTAGCTGTTACACATATAGTGTATGTAGTTTATACTACCTATAATAAATGACAGAAGTCCATAAAAGTGTTTGGTTGTAATTAGCCAAGGACGTGTCTGTGGATGTTGTGGGAGAACTATTTATGTTTACTTTTCCCCTGCGTATTTATCTGTGAAAGCATTTCTCCCCTAATTGCAGTTTACCCATACACACATCATAGAACCGGAACACGTCCGGATTACACGCAGGGAAAGCTATTTTAGGAGGCGTCTTAGCTCTCATTAAACCCACCCACCATACAATAGAAATGTCCAAGAACTAAAGATCTCAGTAATATAATAACATAACGATGAGCTATTCCCCCTGTCGTTTAGACACTCCGGCTGTCATTAAGATGCGAGAATCGTTTGTTCAGACGTCCAGAAATATGTAAGTCTGACTAATATAGCTGGAACCTGACCCCGTGACCCCAACCGGTGTGGACTTCAAAGAGAAGAACAATCAGTTTTGTAGACACTTGCTGAGGTATGGATAGCAAGGGAGATAATAAAGTTTGACAGGTTCACTTCCTGTAATCAGCAGAAAGAGTCAGTCAGCTGTGATATTGGATACACCGGTAAGTGTAATTCACATTAGTGCCGTGCTTCAGAGTTCCTCTACATTCTTATAAGTTACCTGGACTTTGAGACTACCAGACTTAGCATACTATTATACCATACATGTATCTTACTAACAAACTATGACTTGTACACCGTAAGTAGTTCTCAGTATTCAAAGGATGTATGGTAGTGAATAGAATCTGATGTTGGTGTGTACAGGCAAAGAATAGATACCACCAGACAGCCCCACCATGGATGATGCAGATGATAGAAGGTAGTAAAACACTATCAATGTCCCTCGCTCATAACGTAGTCTCCACTAATGGAAGCATATTTGGCTGGATCTGAATCTCGGATTCAGTCTTATTATTTTATTAAACCATACATGGAACATGCTTCGTCAGTCAGTGTCCTAGCTTGCGCTGATATTGGTATTAGTATTGCATTCATGTGAAAGTACACACTGAAGAAATTTAGCCTTGCTTTTCAGAAATCTAGATCTGCTTAACTGTCAACGCTGGCCTAATACTGAGCAGTACCATACGGAGGAGAATAATTATAAAGTCATTGACGGACTGTGTAGTTATATGAGATATGCATCCTGGTGCATGTACAGGGCATTCAGACCTGGCGATGTGAGTGCTTCCATGAAAGACTCTAGGAGAGATAGCATATAAAAATAAATCTGTATTCATTTCTCTTAAGCTCCACCAAAATCTGCCCACTCAGCATTGAATTGTTTATAACTAGAATCGATAACTGTTACATCCCCGGTGCATCCCAGGCAATGTTTGGGATCAGTTACAGAAGACGGACTTGACCTGAATCCGGCTGAGAGTGAAAGACAACTTGAATCGTTGGGAAATTGAATGGTCTGAAATGGTCAGACATTACCCCTCAGTCTTACTGAGACAAGTAAAATCTATAGCCATGTATTAAATATGAATTCGATGGGATACAGGATGAATGGCATCAATACCAATACACAGCAATCGGAATTAAATAAACTACTGGTATTATAATTAAGGCATGTGTAATAAACCATATTTCTAATGGTAACGAATTTTGGCTCAATGAGATATGTTTTCCGAAGATAAATTAATTCAGAAATAGTTCTGCATTGACAGTTCGTGAATGCACACAGCTAGATTATGTTCTAACTGAGCACCATTCAATAGAAGTCTATTAAATGTACGTGTTCCTTCACATTCCGGGTTGCTAGTTCCACTGCCTCCAATCAGGTGGACGGTGTAGGGGTTACTTATCTCCTGATCGTGACATGATTAGTGCTTGGTCTCCGACTGCTAGCACAAGACCACGACATGAAGCACTCACAGAGGAGATGCTGTGGGTCCACTGAGCAGAACCTCCCTCAATCCGACGTCTCCGTATTGATTGCCTCGTACGGCGGACCTCTCCTCTTGCCGTGCAGCAGAACACCGAGCAGACCCTCCAAGACATCAGTTCACGCAGCACCGTGCATATTAAAAAACCACATGGATCTACCATATCTTATACAGAGATCTGAGTAGACGGATCAATCAAATAGTTATTGATCTCCACTAGCTCTGTATGTAGGTCGTGGTTAGCTATTTCCCCCGGGACGTGCTATTACCCTTAAGTCTTGGCTTTCATTTCAATACACGTATGTGTTAGTATATAGTAACCCAGTAATAGTAAAATGTAGCAGTGTACATGCTTTTTTCAGACAATACTTGAACATTGAAAATGGTTGTGTTGATGCGTTAATGCCGCTGGATACTTGGTTGCTTGGTTCTGTTGTTAGCCCGTTAGATCACACATTCACAATAAATATATACTGAGATTTATGTGTTTTTTTTACAACATTGTACATTCCGAAGAAACGAACCAGTAACTGGGTGGTATGGCGTCAACAGATATCGACTGAGATACAAATAACCCCCTCAACGATACTCGAATGCCTTCGTGCAGAAATGAGATAGTACTATTAGGGTATCATGATAAACCAGCCTATGGAGTACACATCTATAAGGTACTGCCTATCGGCAATTTGACACATGTATGTCCATATAATATTCATGTATGCATTCATATATATTATCAAGCAATATGATCGAGGAACCATTACATTGGATAAACTGTACATGATTGAACGCACGTAAAACATGATATACATGAATATATGCGACCATGCATTTGGCGTGCACGGTTACCCGTAAAACACAACAATATAGATAGAATGTACAGTTGTAAACACTATTGTGTTGGTATTTTCACCCCGAGGGTCAAGCCACTGATTGAGACTCTGTTAACGCACATCACAGAGTTGTACAAAGACATTGGTAAGGAATGGCCAATGGCGGGTATCTCTATTAGCATCATTGTATACTCGGTGTTCCGCTAACATGTACAGTTATCACTCCGTGATCGTCAAGCTTCTGTACACGTATTTACTTAGGTCTGCAAACCCCCCAGGTATACCGGCAGAGCATGTGTTATTTAAAGGAGTATATCTGTCCTATCGAATTCTTTTCGCCAGGCTGTTTGTTCGCCTGTGATGATTACGGATGATTTACAGTAAACCGCAGTTCGGCTTTCACGTATATATAGTTATATCGGTCCTTCACCTGTTCAGTTTCTATAACAATACATTATTTTTTCTTACAAAAATAAGAAAACAACAAGCAAGTTAAAGCCAAAACCGCAATACAGCAGTATATAGTAGTATCCATACATGTGCTGGTTCCAAGCCTGTCCTTAACTAGACGAGCCCTAACATGGCAGAGGATGACGGAGTTGTTGCCCGCGGTGCCACGAAGACCTATTGGATGAAAACATGTCTGTCTTCCAGTTACGTAGCGGCATTAGTTCTCACGTATTGCCACAGCCAGTCTGGCCCTAGCTAATGGATACCACAGGGGAACGTGTCTCCTCCACAGAAGAGTGATAATGCAGAATCGACATTGACATGTCTGAAATGTAAATAGGTTTTGGAAAATAAATTTCTTCAATGATACAATTTCATTAAACTGAAAATCCTCGGAAAAGTCAGTAAGCTATTATTTAATATACTATTTACTAGTACCCATGCACTGTTGCCTGCCTACATGTCTGTCTCTAGTGTTAAACTATATAATATGCATCTGTATAATGGATTAGGTGGTTGGCTCGTCTGTACAATTGACCGGAGCTGTCGAGGACCAGACACCACATTGCTCATGCAGCATGGATCTGTCTGTCCAGTCATCTCGGGACGTATCTATATAGACGAGAAGAAACAGGGGCCGAGATTGCAACTCCCAATAATTAATAGGTATGGGTTTAGAATGCTAGTGAGTCTACGCTTTGGCAGGGCTAGCAGGGTTTGCGGAGACGTCAGCTATTAGAATTTAAATTTAATTATATTATAGGCGATCCATAGTCTCAGAGGATGAAAGTAAATTGTATGCTTTAGGGTGATATTTTGAATAGGGAGTATTTGTGTGAGAACAAGGTGTGACACAGACTAATTTAATTACGTTTGTAGCGCTTTGGTAGCATGCTATTACATGCAATACCTTCTATCTTTCTAAGAACGAAAAGTTGAAAAAGTCGGCAATAATACAAGATGTCTACACAGCTTGATCCACAAGATATCTCTGCTGGCACGGCCCGCCTCGCTTACGTCCAGTAATAGACACCGGTAATACTATCTGGGACGGTCTAATGCAATAACTCCCAGGATGAAGCACCTATGAGGGACAGAAGCAGGCTAAATTCGATTGCTCTGTTGACTGGTTCCTTGCAAGTATATTGCTACCTAAGAATCTACTCGGACTGCTGGAAGATACGGGTAACGTGTCGTATCCACAGTAACGCGAAATATCGTCGTTTGCGTGTGTTATCTGGACGAAATCTAGACCTTGAAACAGTTTTATCTGATTAAGTAATGTTTACGGGCAACTTGCTTTAAAGACAACTCACCAAACCGCATGAATTTGCAAGAAAGCAAATAATTGCCACCAGCAACAGTAAAATATTAACCCTATATGTTATAAGGAAATGTAAGTTCCTAAATTGATCAGTTTTTACCGAATTTGAATTGATATTTGAAATATGTTAGTTTTTCGTGTACATACATATGCAAGTAGAATACAGATGGACAATTATGATGCTGATGCTGATGCTAATACTACTACTACTACTAATAATAATAGTGACAATACTAATACTAATAACAACTACAACAACAACAACAACAACAACAATGACAATGACAACAACAATATACTACTACTACTACTACGACTACTACTACGATTACTACTACTACTACGACTACTACTACTACTACTACGACTACTACTACTACTACTACGACTACGACTACTACTACTACTACTACTACTACTATGCAAATGTATAATACTCGTCAGTTCCATGCCGTATGCATTCTCAGAGCGCTACATAAAAACAAGTTGAAGAAGTTCTGGAGATAGTTAGGTGTGTGACACAATACTAGATATGATGGCATGTTTAACACATCAGCCATGGACGAGTTTATAAAATTATCTGTTTTACATGAATTACATTTCAAACTGCCAAGATGTCAATTAAGTAGTAATGGGATCCCATTCCTTAAAACACGCTAAATTGTTATCCGGTCCTTTGGGAGGTCCAAACCATCATCCAGGCGAACTCCATCACCAGTCCCAGACGGGCGAACTGTATCGATTCCTGGAGACAAAAGACAAGTTATCTCTGGGGACAATAAGGTGACGCAACACAATCGACTCAGACTGCATAATTATTCTTTTTGATCTCTTGTGGAATTCGCATGTTAATATGACCCTCGGGTTCCCTAGTCGCGAGGGGTAGGACGCGGGGTGAAGGTTACTCGGTCATTGACTCATCACGAACAGAGAGTTTTAAGCAATTAAAGACATATTAACACTGGCTGGACAAAAAAATCATTTCTAATTAAACTTGCCTCAAGGAACGTCGGTCATGTCAAATGTCTGCACAGCAATATTGTATTAAAACGTTCCACGGTGAACTTGTCAAGACGATCCTTTTGGGCCATCAGACCATCTACTTCCCACTCATTTGTATAAAACTACTTGTTCTCTTTGGCAAATGATGTCGATTTAACTGTATTTATTACTTAAAACATTTTGCACAAACAAAATCAATGTCATACCCTTTACTTTAATTATGCTACATTTACCACATTTACTGTTAATACAGTAACAGCAATAAGAAAGAAACACCACCAGTGGTACGGTACGGTACGTAGTACGGTTGAGTGACATATAGTGTCTGGTAAACTAGCTGACCAATAGACATTTAACATATGTATGCTAGGACTTGCTCAGCACTGACCTTGCCAATTACGGCACCGCCAATTACTAGTCGGTCTAGGCCTATAATGCGGTTACAAACCAATGAAAGCCAATTCTCGCCGGTGTTAGTCGGTTGACAGGCTGGTCAAAACGCTAATATTAGGACGACATACGCTACCGACTAGTGTGAAGACAAATAGTACCATCTATCGTTAACTTTCTTGGCGGCCATCTTGAATTTGAGGTATTTCCCCAAGTCAGATTTTGGTGCACCTACTAGTATGTAGTATTAAATTTGAATATATCAAAGAGCCAAACTCCATTGATAAAATTTTCTGACACTTATGCTGAACCTCCACTGTTTACTGACTGCACTATCTATGCAATATAATATAAGTATACTACATTGCAAACATAAGACAGTAGGAATACGTTGGGCTATATTATTTATATTAATTATGATACAATTATGAAATCAGCAGTAACTGCGCTGCATGGGTTAATATATACATGAAGATAAATGAAGATAACTGTAATCGGCTGTGCTAATTAAGGAACCAGACGTAAGATTGTAGAACATTGTTGTATTAGGCTAATTATAGGCGTAAACCACACAAACGCATAAGCTTCTAGAAACTTGCTGATTTATAGTCTATCCGAAGTTAAGACGCAGTTATTAAAACGTATTATGTGGTTACTAGTATGATCCAAAGTCGTGCTATTGCATGAGTCTATAACGACACAGATATATAACACGCATTGGCAACAATGCATGTAGACATTTTCTTACATATTTGATAGTCAAGTCGTATCGTCGCACTTGTATAGTGCTACACGTTTGACGCATTTGTCGTGTCGCCACCTGAAGATTGAAACGAGTAAACTAAGCTTGAATAAATACTCCAATTCATGACATACATTTTATTTGATCTGTTCGCAAAATAATATGTATTGTTTATTAATAACAATTAAGTTAACTGATTCGTGCAGATAATTATGTTATTCCTGGGAAATAATAATCAGTTAAATTAATTAATATTGCCTTGGCATTAACACAATACAAAATAATAGTATAATTCTTACATTTGTTTGTAGCTGCATAATAATTCCCCATTAAGTGTGCTACACACATTCTGTGTTGCTGTAGAATCGCATTTATGTTTATCCTCATGATTTCCTTAGTTTTTGATCTACCGTACAATTTTCTGCCACGTTCTAGAAATCTTTCGTTCGACAGATATTTTCAAAATGTATTAACCAATATTTTCCATTCATCTAAGCCTATTAATTCTAAACATAATATTGATTCCAAAGTTATAAATTGTGGTAATATACATGCAAACTGCAACTTGAAAAATAGTAGATTTATACCATAGATTATGATTATACGTACGCTTTATTTCGTATCGAAGAACGGTAACTCTACTTGCCCAATTTATAAAATGGCCGCGCCCTTGAAGTTGAGTGTGTGTTGATTTATTCCCTTTGCTAACTTGCTACGCGTCATCAGTACAACCACTGTAAATTCAACAAAATGCCTATTCGATATGTTGGTCGTGAGAGTTTCTTTCGCGGGAAGTCATTATTTGAGATTGCCGCAAACCTGAAGAACTGTGGCGAAGGTCGAGTTGTAACTCGCTGGAAATTCAGTGAACGATATGAAGAGCCAAGTTACTATCGCCTAACAAAGATTGTTCCAGATTTATCAAACAAGGTACTAGCGTGTATAGCTGGTATAGTGCTTCTCTCAGACGAATAAATACAGTTTTTCTAGATATAACTTGCAAGTTAACTGCCCGTGAGAAAACATTACCCGATGGTTTGTGAATATTTTACGAATGCTTCAACATTCTGCATATTCACGATTCCAACATACATGTATAATAACTTTGCTTAAAATAATAAGATACAGCATTTCCCATGCGTTATTTATTTATTTATTAACAATAAGTATTGTGTTACTGTATAATAAAAGTGAAAAATCAACTGCTATTATTTTGAAGTATTTGCTTTAATATTATAAGACAGTACTGTTTTCTAATCAGTACTCTTTTGTCATTCTATTTAATTGATTTCTATTCTATCGAACAGTTGCATGACCAAGGAGAAGCGTGGGGAATCAAGGTGTTCCGAGGGGAGAATTTCGGAGAACATCGTATCGGCGCTGGACAGAAGACCGACTGGAGACTGATACCTAAAGAGGAGGAGGCCGTGTTCTGTCAGGAACTGAGCCAGCTTCGTCCTAAGAAAGTCATCCCCAAGTTCCTACCCGTGCCGCCATTACTGGAACTGTTGACCAAACAGGACATGAGAGCGCGCGGGGAAGAAACCAGCCAGTCGTTGAAAATGTCCACAAAAATTGCCAAGAGTTATCTTAACCATGCAGTGCTAGAAGAGTCGTGATTGTCTCCTGTTTGTTAGCTCATGTGTGACCTTTGTCATTAACAATAATACAGCTGTTAGCTCATGTGTGACCTTTATCAGTAACAATAATACAGCTGCATCATCAGAACCGCTGAGAGAGTGTGGGAACTCAATGGAGGTGACATTGCAGATTATCATCAAAGTGCTTTATCATAAGTAGAGTCGTCCTCATTTCAGTACTAAATGATCATTTCCTTATTCAACAAGTACACGACTGCATTTATTTACATCTATTTACACATGACAGTGCCATGGTTGAAAGATGAAGCGAGCGAGAGTGAGTGAATGTGTGAGGGTCTGAGAACACTGACATCACAGTTTAAATAAATGATATGAAATATTACATCTAAGAAATAGTTTGATGTATTCATTGGGACCTGCTTCAGCGATGGTGGAACATATCTGACACCATTTTGAAGACAATTGGTACAAAGAAGTCTTAAGTTAACCTATTTACTGTTGGCTCTGTTGCTCAGCAGTTTTAGCTACAAATGCTTTTAAAATGCTTTTATGTCAGATTGTATGGGCTAGCTACAAATGAGTTGTCTGCATGAGCACTTTTTTTGATACAATAGTACAGACCTCAATTTATCGACTAATTTGGGAGCCATGGCGACCTAATTTGGCAACCAATATTTCACTTATTTTAAGTGTTTCTGGCTATGCAGGACCCAAATGATGCCTTGGAAAGAATTGTAGCTTTGAAGTATTAGCTATCCATTTTCTAAAGTAGTGTAGCAATAAAAGTGTTGAATGCAATGGACTTACACTTTAGCCATTATCAACTCGCTAACATTTGACTTAGAAGGTCAATTGTAACTTCAGATCAACATTTTGAAGATGCTCATAGTAGTAATAGTATCACTATATCACTATTATTTAAGAACCTTTGCTATGCAAAAAACCCCAATATGATCATCATATCAAATTGCAAATACAAATTTCAAGATATATTCATCAATAATCAATTGCAGGTAAGATCACCATAGTATTAGTATAGACAGTGTTCTTTATGGGCAAGTTCAGTCTTACTCCAACCCATATTTAAGATAGATATTGTCAGTTTGCGAATGTGAGGTGAACTGTATCCATACTGGCAGCAACTTCCGGTAGGATGAGATTTCTTCAATCACTTCAAATAGGTAGAACATCTCTGGGATGCTTATTCTTTGTTTATTTTTCACTAGTTGTTAGTTTGATATAACTAAGATTAGTAAGATACAGTAGTACTATACTCATTACTTTGTCTTTCCTAAATTTGACAGTGAATAGTCTTCATCCAGCTGCTGGCAGAACTAGGGGTGTTGCGATAACCTTATGAACCTACCAGAGTGTACCAGTGTCCTATCACTGCTATAGTACTGCAGATCACATGCGATGCCGTTTGCCGGCCTCTCGTGTTACATTGTGACGTGGGTGCACTGCAAGGTATAGTCGCTAGTCGCAAGATAGTTTGTGGGGGCGATGACGTTACCAATTTATTCTCGAAAACCACCAAATGGTGGTACATGAGAAAAACAATCAATAATATAGTGTGTAAATAATAGTGGTCAACAAGAGGGATGTGATAGATGGACAGATAGCGAGTCAAAAGTACATGTAGTGATTTTACAGGATAATATACACCACAATAGATGTGAAAGAGTATACTAGATAAATACAACATTTTAACATATATACATACAGGCATTTACGCGTACAATGGAGTACGTGCATACATGCATACATACATGCATGCATACATACATACATACATACACAAGTCTGGATCCGGGGAAGAGACCCGCACCTATATTACTGAGACTACTGGTAGATGACTATTGTATATGGCACGACCATGTGGAATAGTTATATATCTATTTTATAAGAGTTTACGAGTTTGAATTGATCGTGATTTGTAAGATTGTTCTGTATATTGAGTATTCACCTCGTTTAGACATTGTTTTCCGATTGAATAAGCCTAACCATTACAACCTAAGATCAACCTAAATAATTCATAGTCAGGTACAGATTCGTGAAATTAATAACGCAATAAGGAATTCAGAGTTTATAAGTATTCCTGTTATAATGTTTGCTTACTCAGTGCTTTATACAATGTGTGTATTAATGCATAACACAACATTGATGCACCAGCTATTAAGTTAAAACGTCTACATGGCAGTTTAAAGACATCAACATTGGTCACTTCCTTGACTAGTCTTTGTCAACAACGTTTTCGACTTTTAATGATTTTGACTATTTCTTGAACAATTGATACTCTTGACCACCGTGGACGAAGAAGACTATACAGGCAATTTCTACACTGTCCCTCCCTCCATACCGTTCCCCACCCCGACACAGTCATTACAGACCCCCTCTGTACATGCGTCCCCACCCCGATACATTACAGACATCTACACATTCCATTCCATGAAGCTTGCATGCTAGCATTTATCGATAACGCAGATGATGTAAGTTTATATATATGTCATCATGCTACACCATTTCATGCGTTTCGTGGGCGGTAACGGTCATATACTATACTATATATAAGTAAACCGTACACATTCTCAGAAGAGGACTAGGTATAGTTAGCTGACCTGCGTTTGACGAAATATTATCGTACGGATAATCCGAGTGTAAATCGATGGTGACGTCGTTTCCTGCTACGGTGAAAACATGGCGTACGGCCGGATATAAGCCATCTACGTTAACGCTACGACCGTTCAGAGGATCGGGAAACAATCCCCGAGATTAGGAAACCTTTCTGAGTACGATTCCATGTTCAACTTAAAGTTGTATTCATAAATTCAGATACAATCTGAGCTTGAGCTTGTAATCGTACTCAAAACGTTTCGTAATCACTGGGCTTGAGGTTATTAAACGTTGGTTTGTTTGTTTTTAAAGTACGAGTTCATGCTAAATTCACGTTGTTGTACTGAAATTCCAACGCGAAACAATAATTGTGCATGAACTTTTACTAAAAACATTTCGTAATCTCGAGGTCCGGACACTTTCGCGATACGTAGGCCGTATGGCGTTGTAACAACCTGCTCCCGACGGCGTCCATCCGCGAGGACTTACACACCATCGACTGCATCCAACCAGTGACCACCACCATTGCGCAGTATGTCAATTTACGATCAGTTTGTATATTTGAGAGCTGTACCATTGCAATAGTAAAGTTTATACAAAATATTGCTGTCAATGAATGTTTCTGAATGTTAATTCTATGTTAAACATGGTTCTAAATATGTTTTCTTCATTTGCAGTATGATCTGAATATGCATAAATGGTCATGCATACGGCGTTATAGTCACGTGACCATGACACCACAATGCAACATTTGACCTAATATGTATACGAAAAATGGCTCACTTTAATCGGAAATGGCTGTACATTTTAAGTTTGGACACCGGGTTCACATAGGCTACACGTATGCATATGTTGCATGACCAACACTATTTGATTATACTATTAGTTGAGCATTAGCCGTTATGTGAATAGTATACCTATAATCGTTATCTTAATTGAAAAAAAATGATATAATAATAGTGTCCAATGCCGAGAACAATTATTATGTTTATGTCTACAGTATAATATAATAACTGGAAAGTGTGAAAATGTGAAATGTGCGGCGTCATCGCAATGACAACAGGCACAACGTTGCGTGCGGTATATATTTAGTATAACCTTTTTTCGTCCTCTAAAGTCACTGACTCCGTGATGGTAAATCTCCACATATATTTGACACACTTCCTAAAGACAATTCTGGCACTCATGATTAAATGAAACCTGGCGTCCTCGGACGAATTTTCTGTCTCCTGTTATCCCAGGTGTGACGACCGCCATCCTAATTGTGAACACTATCATCATGGCTACCCGTGATACGCGTACACAAATAGAGTATGTATGCAATTTCTTGTAATCCGAACAAATACACTTCCCATCAAACCAACGAAAACATAATAGTTTTAAAAAAATATTTAAATGACCAATTACCATTTTATTTTATATTATACACTAATGTATTCACATGAGCTGCAACAGTATGGTTACGTATTGCAAGAAATGCAGATGATCTCAGTAAGTCATGGAAGTACAGTATTTATGAAATGAAAAATTATTTGCGCAATTTACAGGGTGGTTCAGCTATTACTACAAGGCTCGTTTAGATGATCAAAATCAGTTCAGCTTCAGTAAAGGGATTGCAAATAATAATAATTATCATATTTACAATAAACAAAAATGCACAAGTACAAATACACAACTTATACACACACGCGCGCGGACACACACACACACACACACACACACACACACACACACACACACACACACACACACACACAGACACATTTGTCTTAGCGAATATGTTCTATTGTATTCTATAACACAAGACTACTTCTTTGATCGTATAGTAACAATTAAAAGTGCAAGGACAATGCTACCATCAGCACGGATTCCTGAGCAAATAAAAAAAATGACATACTTACAGACACACTGAACAATAACTTCCTATAAAGAGTAATAGTCAGCCTCAGCCATTAATTGTGTAAAGTATCAGATTGGTAAAACTTATTGCTTGGGATTACCCCTTGAGTGTCTTGCATTCCTGATACAACTATACACATTGGTATCAAGTTAGATTCGTGGATCACTGTGGTTACAGTCCTAAGCTCCGCTCATTTCGGTCACTTTATCATCATTTAAAGTCGATATATCCGAAAGGAAATATCTGATATATACACCTCTTTCTCTGGTCTTGTTGGTTGTCAATGTACAAAATAATACAACATACTGTTTGACATATTCACAACAACTGTTAGACTGTGTGTTGGCAACATTTTTCAATGGCAAGGATGTATCTCTTCTAATTGTTCCGCTGTGGGATTTATTTGTCATACATAATTACAATTACTTAACTTTTATTTATTTTCAATCATTAAATGTTCGTAGTGTGTAAAATGTGTACATTTGTATTAATTGTTTTGTTGTCATTGCGGCAATGCTATTCAATGTATGGCACAGTGGAACATGGTTACTTGGCTAGGCACATATGGTAGTAATAATAACCAGAATGAAGTAAAAGCCAGGGTGGGAAAATATCTATAGATTACATACACAAACCAAAAGATCAAATAACTAATAAATATAATTTTAAAAACAATAAAAATAAAAATAAAAACCATGAACAACAACCAGTAACATTTAAACCCGTCAAATTACGAACGAATACTATAACATCCTAGTGGATGTTACAGACACTGGTTGATAATTCTATGCCATTTGAAACTCACCAAGTCCGCCATCTTGGATATTTCTACGGCGGAATCCATTATTCGGAAGCCAATCCCCGAGGCCCTGTTCCAAAGCAAGATCGTAACGCTACAAGACGTAATGTAATGATAGTGCTTTAGAACTACACACAGTGGGATCGTAAGGCAAGATACACGGATCTTTAAAGTCCGTTTGTAATACAATACTACCAATAACAATATAAATGACTGAATATCACTAGAGATCTGCTGACTACCATAGAACAACTTCCTTCAGAGTGGTCTTTGATTTCTCATTATGCTCCCGTGACCGAAAAGAAGTTGATGTTTATTGCAAACTAGTTGTTCCTTCGCGACAAGGTGTATCAGTGGTCGAAAAAAATACTACGCACTTACTGATAGACCTAACATTGAAATGAGACGAACATCTTTCAGAAGGTCATTGAGAATGAATATCAACACGTGCATCTAATTAGTGACTGATCATGAGCTGTGCACGCTGGACGAGTCCAATCGTATAGTCTTCAGTATAACATAAAAAGTGCATAATCTGGTAGTAATTGATATAGTAGAAGTGTGGCCAATAGTTGTATTAATTATGTATTGCAATGACGGTTAGCGACTCCGTTTCCTAACCAGCACACGGGGAAGGAAAGGACTAATCTTCACATAGAACAAAGCTAAAGCTACGGAACTTTTATAAAATATGAATTGTAAATGCACAATTGAATATAATATTGGGACTCAAATGCGAATATGTTATTATAAGGTATATACCTATCTAGAATGGACATATTTCGAGTAGACAATCCATAGTCTCAGAAGGTGAAAGTAAATAGTTAGTTAAAACATGATATTGATTGATATTATATTTATATGAAAGGAGCCGATGAAGTTCTTGTTCTCCAGTAATCTAGACTTGCTTATCTGTTCCAGCGGAATCATTTGAATAGGAGTATTTGGGTGAGAACAAGGTGTGACACAAACTAGATTCCGAGTTTTTCCCTTAGATTTGAATAACACTACTACTACTACTACTTCTACTTCTACTTCTACTATTACTACTGCTACTACTACTACTACTACTACTACTACTACTACTACTACTACTACTACTACTATTACTACTACTACTACTACTACTATTAATACTACTACTATTACTACTGCTACTACTACTACTACTACTAATAATAATAATAATAATAATAATAACAATAATATCAACAACAACATAATAATAAAAATGTATTTTTTTCTGTCTTAATAATTAATAAACGAAACAATTTTCATCAGCACAAAAGGCCTATGTTCTCGTAAAATACACCATTACCGGTAGAGCAGTAGAACTATAAAAACAGTATTATCAAAAATAGAATTAAAATTAATTTTGCCAGTCATATTTTTAATTTCACATATATCATTGTGAACTCTTCAAATATCAATTTAAAATATGTCGAACTAATTTGTTTTATACCTGTTTTATATGTATCTGTTATAAATATTGTACTTTAGTCTTGAAAATTGCAAAATCACTACATACATTAAATGAGATGCATAGAAGTATAATACATACTAGTATATCACAGTATACACAGTAGTGCACATGCTTTACGTACGCATTGTGATGGGAACCGTATCAAAATGTATGTGTACTCACTGGAGGCGTTGTTGATTAGTATAAATGGATGATGGGATTGACCTTGTGATTTTCCGTCGGCCGACACAATTCGCCGACGGAAATCGCTAGTGTGCGGCGAGCATAAGAGAGGAATGGCGCATTAGTTCACGACAAATTGATAACTATGGTCTGCAGTGTTCCAAGAAGGTCTGCAACCATTGCTAAACACATGGGGGACACACTAGATAGACAGTATTTCAGATTTCTAGTAATTGTATCATCGCCTATGGGTGAGCTATTCCCACCGTAACATATTAATTCAATCAATCAGTTTTTATAAAATGTTGCTTACTAGAAAACATTACGTTCCCTTATTCCCTGAATAAGTTCAAAATTCGAGACATTATCCTGTTTTACTTTTGGACGTGTATACTAGCAACTTGTTATATCGATATTACTCATGAATTCATATCAATAGCCTGCAATTTTAGACTAAAGTCAGGTATTATTATTCAGTTTCCCATTTTGATACATGGGTAATTTATTCATTGTATCATGTTCTACACGAGCAAAGAAAGATTATTGTTAAATCTGGGCATATTTGTTCTATTGGAAAGGTTATAGAACCGATTAGCAACAATGTCGTATTACAATATATGCGTTCCTTTAAAGGCATAATATCACAGATATTTATGGTCGTTTGGGACTAGTTCTTAGCTACAACTGCAAAATACATTCAC
>JAVCKZ010023676.1:0-19760 GCA_034780755.1 Lepetodrilus elevatus | reverse complement strand
TATAATACAGACACATGACATTAGAATACAGACACTTTACATTAGATTACAGACACTATACATTATAATACAGACACATGACATTAGAATACAGACACTTTACATTAGATTACAGACACTATACATTATAATACAGACACCTGACATTAGAATACAGACACTTTACATTAGAATCGACACACATGACAAAGAACGAATACAATACACAAGAGATGAAAGAGAGAAAGAGATAGTGAGTGGAAAAGAGTGAAAGAAAAGGAAATGAAGAAAGTATGTATATATATGTGTGTGTGTGTGAGAGAGAGTGAGTGAGAGAGAGATATATAGAGAGAGAAAGTGAGAGATATAAAGAGAAATATGACTTGAACATCATTGTCGACATTGATGTCAAGATGGAATCAAAACAAAACGAAGACTAGATTAGTAACAACAACAACAACAACAACAACGACGACGACGAATCAACAGCTCAATTTCACATTTACAAACAGTGTGGTCAATCCACTCCGTGGAGTCACTTCCTCGTACATATTTCCCCAAGTCTTTGTCACCCTGGTAACGTAGTACCCATGCAGGTAACCATGGAAACGATGTATTGTTAATAAAGCTATGGGTTCTCATGCCATACAGTCGGAGTGAGACAGGGGTAGTATGAGAAAGTATGCTTACCAAGTATATAATGAACGAACGCATGCGATCAGCTATTTAAACAAATAGTTTTAACGTATAGAAAAACACAATATTGCAACGTCAACTGAAGAAATGTATGAAATGATCACACGACTAAAACTTGAATGAACTAGCATAAACAGTATAAGTACATACAATGTATACATTTTGAATATGCATGTATTGCAATAGATATGTTCATATTATTAATATAACGAAACTAAAATAATACCATTATTAAAGTTATTAATTAAATAATGTGTGATACTAAGTAACTAGCTTAGCTTACTGACATCTGTAAATGCAAATTAAATGTAAACTATGATTTAATTTAATACATTTGAGAAGGAAATAGGTATTAGCTAATCTAGTACCCAACACGTGATACGGTTATTTCCAATCTCTAGAATGTTTCTCTGGCTCGTATTTTTCAGAGACTACAAATATTAAATTTCACATTCTTCTACTTCTAGTATGTTTGTGTATTGGTTATTATGATAACATGCCTCGGATTTCTCGAAAAAGAATCATAGCTCAGCTGAATAATATATATGGTCATCATTATCGGGTTACAATACTCTTGACTAAAATATTGTCCAAAACATTCACGTCTGATTTAGAAATGTTTTAAAATTCTCCATAACAAGATTATCAGTTATCAGAACTTAAAGAAGACTATGACCATGAATTCCGTCAGAAACCATATTCTGTGTATGGTTTCTGATTCCGTATGGGAAAAAAATGAAAAGAAAAACCCCAAAGACTTTGTGGTCTTCTTTTGGTTGAATAAAGTAACATTTAGAGTGGTATTGAGTTGATTAGTATATCCAAATGTACTTTTGTCCTGTGTAATTTTGTCTTTATATTTTTGACCATGTATCATATTTCATAAGGG
This sequence comes from Lepetodrilus elevatus, assembly GCA_034780755.1. Lineage (NCBI taxonomy): Eukaryota > Metazoa > Mollusca > Gastropoda > Lepetellida > Lepetodrilidae > Lepetodrilus > Lepetodrilus elevatus. The sequence goes on along the minus strand of JAVCKZ010023676.1, from coordinate 18,196 downwards.
ACTTTGAACTGGATTAAAAATGTAACCATATTTTGTTCTTCAACATACGACTTTAAAATGAATTCTTTAAACTCTGTTCATGCATATGTATTGTTTATTAACATTAAATACCGTAAATTATGCCATTTTAATAAGGATATATGTAACACTGTTTCCCTAGTAAACAATCTTATGGGTACGACTTTGATAAAATGCTATAGCATTCCGGGTTTGTTCAATGCAATCTAAATAAATGTCCACTTTTAAGTGTTAGACAACTGAAAATAGTCATACAATTCAGTTTGACATCTAGACAGACAAATTTCAATTCAGTAATACGACCTTAGCCCAAAATTCATACACATTCACAGTTTTGCGCATGATTGGTTAGACTGCACTATTCGTTTTAACAGTGTATAAAAATAAACGGACATTAATAGTTTAGTTCTATATCTGTACTTGACATATACTATAAGATATAAATGTCAAACCATGTTCCAATGTCCAGTCCCAATGTCATGACGTATATGTGTATATATGTTAGTCAATGTCTAAAATCAGGCAATGTGTAAAATGTCTGTTATTGACAGTGAATTCACTCAGACAATTTTTTTAAAGCCTGAAATGACAAAATGACTTTATTTGACAAATTGACTGTCGTGAGTTTGATGAAAGAAAGATATGTTTTTAATAAGTATTCACACAGAATTACATACAATTTTGTTATGTTTTCACATAGTATTGTGTTAATATCAAAATGTACACACTATCTCCATTTTATTTCATCAAACTCACGCCTGTCACTCAACTAATAGGTAGGCATTTGGTTTTCATTTGAGGCATTTTAAAATTGGACTGAGTGAATCGAAATGAGCCTAACTGAAAATGTCCGTCGTTTTACACACTGCAAGATTTTAGACATTGACCGTAACATACATGTATTATACAGTACAAGAATACACACACACACACACACACACACACACACACACACACACACACACACACACGCAAACACACACACACACACACACACACACACACACACACACACACGCACATAATTCTCTTCCCAAAAGAAACATTTCTCTAATCAATTACAATTAGTCTCCAAGTTCAATGTCATAAGGACAAGTGATGAAAGTACCCGTATTAGACGTAAGTTATATGTCTGTGCACAATCCCAACTGCTTGAAAAGATGCATTTGGATTTTCTACGTAAAATGAACTCGGTACGATATATTCAGAATGCCAAAGTATACATACCGGTATGTAATCTTGCAGCGTAGTCAAACTATGGTTACAATTAATAAGTTCGACGTCTAACTGTATCATGGTATTCAAACGACGCACTACTATATGTATACTGTAATATATATAATATATATACTGTACCGTTCAGAATATCTCAATTTACAGTATACATACTTCCCAACTGATCGAATATGCTTAACAGCATTCCGAACATCAATTTATAAAAAAAAGCGAATTATGTTTTCCTAAATGTCATATACGTTCTATAATTGCAGTTGAAGTTATCATTAATTTAGTTCACTGGTGGCCGTCATTGTGCCAAGTTTGTCCAATCCCGCAAACCGTAGGATTCAGCCCGGAGCAGTTCCGGTTTAATGACCGCTATTACTACGCGGTGAAAGGCGGATATATTCTGTCAACATTGCCTCACTGGCCAAACCAGCTAACAAAGAAGAGACTCTTGTTTCATAATTCTGCGTAGAATTTCTGCGCATAAACTAGTCAGGCCTAAATTAGTCCAAACAAGGTTTAATCGCGCTAAAAAGCTTCGGAGTTACTGTTGTTAGTGTAGGGTTGATCAAACAATAGACTAGATTGAGCAGTTTTCGACAACTCCAATAAGTGATATTTGTTTCACAAATTAAAAACACATCTGGCGGTTCTTGGAACCTCGGCATGTGATTCCATTCGATCGAGTTTGCTCTCATTTGTTTACAATCATAATACTAAATCGCCCGATAGAAGACGATATGCGATCTTTAGGTTAATATCGAATCATGACACGTGACCATCGCACGGCATCATGGGAAATCATACGTCAATCGTGGCTCGATCTAGCCTTAATTGTTTTCAATGAAAATATAAAGATATTTACATATTTGGGCATTATTTCGTTCCCAATTATCTTCACTGAAAAATCATCTGACAATTGATCGAAACTTGTATTTCACCAGCGTATCACGTGTTACGTGAGTGGCATGGGTGGAAACGACGAATGACTTTTGAAAAATCGTTTTAAATGGTCACAGCTGGCCAACAACGATAATCTGAAGAATGGTACCGATATATATATTTTTACTTTACTTATATTACTCGTACATACATTTCCCATGATAAAGCAAAGACACCACTTTAGTAGTGTAGGCCTCTATGACGTCACAACAGGCCCTCGTTTAACAGGCCCTCGTTTAACGACGGCCTCCTAAAGTTATGAACCGTATTCTCGAAGTCCTAAGAATTTGCCTAACTGGTTTTCTGCTTATGATCATTTTTGAAGAGATCTTTTCTCACTTAGAAGTTCTTAGCTAAGAAGTTTTGAGAACACGGGCCCAGTTTATCACCTCCTAAGTTAGATGCCGATTTAAGAAGGGATATGACTTGTGACATGGACGTAACACTCTTTAGGAGGTGATACCTCGGGTTAGGAGAGTTCCTAACTAGTTAGGACACCGTCGTGAAACGGGGGCCAGACCCCGAGATTACAAAACTTCTGAGTACGATTCTATAATCAACTCAAAGTTTTGTTAATAAATTCACATATAAAATCTGACCATGAAATCGTACTCGAAATGTTTCGTAACTTCGGTGCCCGGACCAATACCAACGGTGCGTGCAGATTTAATCGTTCGATGAACTAATGGAAATAAGAAACCCCAAACAAGGTTACTAGAATGTCAATGAAAATATAGGTAGCTAATAAACTATTGAAGTGAATCATCATGTACATATCCTGCCAATGAACAGTTATGTGTCGACATTCCATAGAAATGTCACACGACTGTTTCCGGAGATAAAACGACATCGACACGTCGAGGTCGAACTGTTCTCCACCTCTTACATGACGTTATAGTATATATTACCACCGTAACTCTCACGTAAGTGGAACCGGAAGTCGAGACTTTCACAAGGATCTCGTAATCCTACGTGGTATCGTGTATGGCTGGGATTAGCCTATCGTCTTAAGACTATTTTTAGAATATACGTTGTTATATATATATATAGTATTCATCCGGGTACCCTGGTGCTGAATATACGTTCAGGGTAGTGTATGAAGAGCCACCGAGTCTCTGTCGGGAGGATGAACTACTCTCTGAAGAAATGGTAACTTTACTTGTAGGAGAAACATGTCAGCCATGTTGGAGTTTCAGCATCACCGTGACAACATTCTTATCAAAACCCACGAATGAAAACTCATCTTTCATTTTCAAAGAGGAAAATATCTTTTCTGAATTAAGTCAACATCGATCACGCCAGTCAGTCATATTCGTGTGTCATTACGAAAACACAAACCTTCAAACAATTTGTAAAAAAACATTTATTGTATCGATTCTGCCGATCAGGAGACGGGTTATTCTGGCAATAGTTGTTTTCAAACAAAATATCCCTGTTATGGATTTTTATTATCATTTCAAAGGCATGAAGAAAAGTGAAATCGAAGCGCATCAAAATGGCCGCTGGGTTTGTTTGCAAAACACGAAAACTGACAACAGACGCGAGACAAACATTGGACGTGTTCTAATACGAAAGCTGGCCCGAGGCTATGAGATGTGGAATCGGAATCAAGGGTCTCGGTCATCTTGGTGGAACCAGGCCGCGAGTCTTTGACAAGGGTGAATGCAATGTTGGCACTGATGAATAATATACATGTAGTCAGAACAAGCTTAATTCACTATACAAGGAACATAAAGATATACCGACACTCATAAGATACTGTACTTCAAAGGAACTATTATATTTACAAACTTGGTAAACGATTACATCTACAATCGTTATGCAATTATTATGTTTGAAATTAAAGCTCGTATTGTTTAAGTCAGAGGAAACTAAAATAATATTATTGTGCGTAAGTATACATGTGTGTTAACACTAGTCTAGCAATTCTGAATTAATCAAATTCACTTCTCTGGGTTCATGAAGATAGAAATTAATGCGACATATATTTTTATATCTGCAATCTGATTATGTTTTAAATTCCAATAATTCCACTAATTTATATCTACTAATGCCTTTTAATCGCTGTAACAGTTATTGTTTAAATTTAAATATTCATTTATTAATATAAATAATGGCGGATGGCAAACGTAATAAATAACGTCAATTATACATGTTTATGGTAAACATATGTATTTAAATACAAAACAACAACCTTAGTATGTGTATAGCTGTATAGTACACACTGATCACGACCACATTCAAACTTTTCTATACAAACTCAAGTATGAACACGACATCAATCATTAACACATTTATTTCCAATCGTCAGTGAAGAACAGTGGCGTCATGTAAGAAAAAGGATATTTAATTGCATTGCCACCAAACTAGTTCAGCATGTAATTATCTATCCGTTCTGTCAACCCACCTGGCATGGAAGAAATAAATCCCGTCACGTGACCTCAATCATGTGATCAAATAACGAGATTTGGTGGTCTTTTGATACCATTTCAGTCTTGTTCGATCTGCTAGTCGCTGTGTCTGAAACTGTTTTATGTAATATAGACTGATAGATGTGAGGAAGTAAAATAGACTGATAGATCTGATACTAATATTCGATCTCCACAGCGCAGCTTGTATAGAACAGTAGTCCTATGTTTGAGACTGAACCTAGTTTGTTTTGAGTAAAGACGAATGAAGTAAAACAAGATAGATAGATGAAGTACAAATATATGATATAGCATTGTGCGATGATAGATGTGCACATTTTGTAAAAAGTAGTCCGGTATCAGTTATTGGATGAAGCATCACATATTGATAGGCGAACGGCAAACACCATATCATGGTATATAATACAGGTATGTCTGCGCAATAACCAATGTCTGGAGTATAACCCAATGATACGTTCTATGTATACGGTAGCAGCTGACAATGGCAGCTTTGGGTGGACATTTCTAACATGCACACTTGGTGTAAATCATCTTGTCAACTCTTTGAGGCAGTGGCAATTGCTTAGCCTCGCTTTGACCCTTATGTGTGGCACGTGACACGGGTCACGTGTAATTGATATACCTGTGCGCATGTCACGGCGTGATGAGGTCCGGACTTCCACGAATAAGCCTCGTGGGGGTCGTGACGAACACACGGCGTTCGGGAATTAGAATGTCCAGGTGAATGGACAGATTAGAAAGCAGGGGTCATGTCGTTTACTGAATTCTTTGGACACGGGACGCCATCAACAATAGTTAGCATGAAATTACTGACACTGAAGAAGAGTATAGCAGACACAATTAGGACGCTGTGGGCATCCATTGACAACAGTATATCTTGGTCCTTTCTAGTTACTCTCAACTGGCTTGAACTTATTATCTTTAAATAAAAAGTTCTCCAATATAGAAGCTATCAACTATAGGTTTTGAGCTTATGCTGCTAACTTGTGGGCATACAATGTATTCCTCTAGTCTCAAAATTTGGTGTTGTCTTGAAGGCATGGCACAGTACAACAAAGGTGATAGCGTGTTGGTCTATAAACCGGAAGGTTCAAGTTCGAATTCGGTCAGAAGGTACTTTCTGAAAGGCGGAGAAAAACAATGCTGCAATGTATGATTAAGACAGAACGTTTGTATATGTATACCTAGTTGGCGGATATTGTATACCTAGTTGGCGGATATTGTATACCTAGTTGGCGGATATTGTATACCTAGTTGGCGGATATATAGTCCCTTTTGCATTGATGCACTGGAAGCCAACAACATAACAGTGCGAAGTCGATAATAGAAACTTATCTTTATGGGAATATGTAAACTCCAATGTTTTTAGTACTGACATTAAAGTAACAAATTACAAGAGTGTCCTCTACATATACAATAACCTCACCAATGTGGAATCGCAGAAACATTACAACAGAAGCTAAACTTTAATACATGCATTCAGAAAGTAGGGGTCTTCAGCACGAAGAAGAGTAGGACAATGGCGCGGCACTGTATGAATTGGTCCGGTGAGTAGGGACATGCTGATCTGTATGACATATGCTGATCTGTATGACATATGCTGAGGGGTATGACTTGAGAAAACAAAGTATCTGGCACATTACGAGAACTAAGTGGAGTTTTGCCCTCAAACCAGACGACAAACTGACAGGAGGAAGACCGGGATGATTGTCGCTCATTTCCGGCAACTTCTCGTCGACAGATGGCGCTCCGAGAAGATGACTGCGCACTGCATAGGCCTGCAGGGCACGTGTCAACTAATAGGCACGAGATGACACCTCGGACATGCGCAGTGGTCCTGACCCTAGGGCTATTAGTACTTTCAAAACATCCCGGATGTCCATGTTTTCCCACAAGCCACTGCGAGTGCCAGTCACGTGCTGATCTACCGCTGATAACCTAGAGGCGGGGTTACATAACCTACAGTCCATACGTGTGTCACAGCAAATAGAAAGAAGACATAGAAGATAGATAGAGTTCATGAACAAGGATACCTAATGGAAAGCTAAATGGTTTCCGGTTTGATTCCTGTGAGTGAAGCCTTATGGAAACTTGCAATGAACCTTTGTGTTAGGATTCCATTAATTAGAAAGCGGCAAGCTATTTGATAAGTGTTCTTATAGTCTTTGCTAGGCTTCCTTATCAAACCCTCTCCCTGCTGAAGGCGACTTTTAAAGCTTCCCGATCACATGCAGACATAGAACACTTTGATTTTATTCAACAGGGAGAAGGTTAATCTACAATCGGTATACATGCACTATGTCTTACAGTATCCTACAGTTGATAAACGTATGGCAAGGTATGAAGTATGAGTAGGCCTGTGGTGTTTTGTGTACAGCAAATAAACATTCGCAACATACACGTACAGCCTTATTACAGTAACCCTACTCGTGACACTAGCTCCTATATACTATATACTATTGTAGCCCAGTACTTTGCCCACTGTTCGTGTGCTGTATTGGAAGTAGCACCACAACATCTACTACGGTAGACGGGTATGTATATTATGGACAGAATTTATATTTCGGACGCTTCGGGCAGTTGGAGATTATACCGCGACTTCAAATTATGGTGTTCTGCAGTAGTGCCGTAATAGCCTATACACGAAGAAATATCGTAACATATCGATATTTATCGGGTAGAATATCATTGTTCATGTTGGAGAATTGATTCTCTCTATATATTGGTAAGCCAAATGCTTTACGATTACCACTAGCGTGGAGGTCAGCGCACGATAAGCATACCCGAGATATATTGTAACGCCGTATATTGTCGGGAAAAACAACATGTATGGAGACATGACCGTTCGCATTTTATTGGTGTCGAATTTACGTCTAAAACCTAGAGGTCGTATTAAATTAGTGACGCATTAATTTTGTGATTTACAGTATATATAGGACACTTTTAAAATACCATTTAATACTAAATTAATAAATATGCATGACCTCATGAATGCACTATAGTTGCTAGTGTAATATTATATTGGTAGACTAATGTTGCGTACTACTTATTAGCATTATTAATATAATAATGTAACGTTATAATGTATGGCAATAATGTAAACTAATACTGCACTAATACTCTCATGATTTATGTATATTATTGTATTGTTAAATGTCTTGTGTGTATTTTCTTTCATGAGAATAACTATTGTTTATATCATATACTGCAGTGTAGCAACGTTGAGTTATGAATATCAATGCTTTAGTGTCATTCAATTATGGCTCTTACGACTCTCCATACTTTAAGACAAAAGAAAACAGGCATAGAGAATATTCTGTACAACGAAATGGAACGGTAGTTTTGCGGAATTTGCAAAAATAGAAGTAATACCGAAGACACGGAGCGCACCATTAGCGCCTCTATTACGTACAGTAGACGAAGACAGTTGAGAGGTGAGAAACACGACAAGCTTTGACAGAGTCTGTTATTGGGTGCACTACGACATGGACCAGCCGGGAGAAACAGTCAGTTTGTTAAATAGACAGTGTCAGGCTTTTAGTTCGCCCGTCAGGTCCCTCTCTGAGTGGGTAGCCTGGACGTCACAAACACGGCAAACCCATCGCCAGAAGTAACTGAGTGCGACAAAAAAATGTAAATGTGGGCTGTATATTTAGTAGTTCGCCGTGGCGGTAAAATGAATGTCAATTATGTATCTAATCCATTCTTTTGAACACTTCTTCACAAAGAGCTAACGTAAGGGCACCATGCTATACATCGTCGTAAATGTGAATTTTCCAACTAAATATATTTCGTACGACACGCAAGCTTTAAGTGAACAGTTACATTAGCTCTGCTGTAAATAAGCAATACAGAAATATTATTTTAGCAGGTTTGGAACGGGATCTTGCTATTTTAGTACATTGGAATTTTAGCAGCAACATTTCATCAATTTTGCATAGAGGAAATATAAAATTGTAATTGTCAATTTCCTATAATCTGCACAGAATACTAAGTGTCGGTGACTTCCAGGCGAACTGTAGGTAATTATAACGTTAATGTAATAGTTTCCTAACAACTAATTGGTTTGGTGGCAGTGATGGGCGCGAGTGCATGCTGGGGAGGAAATCACACATGTACTACTGTCATTGCCACTAATTGTCGGTAACCCGATTGACCCACGGACGCTAAACGACGCACGGAATTCACTGAGTATAATTAGTGTGGTATCGCCTATACTTCCTGGAGGGTAAGGCTACTATATTGCCAGGGACCACCTTATGTGTATAGAACTTCAAAGAAATAATGGATTCCCTGCGAGAAAAATAATATATGTCTTCACACTGATAAGATGATACTATTCTTATAATTCTACTGCAGTGACCGGAAGTAATCGTCTCAAATTGGTAAAAGATTCCCGCAGCGACGTTAAACTCCATAATCACCACTCACCGGAAGTAAGCCCCAAGTATCGGTACCCGTATACGTATCCACTATTATCATGCGTACCGTAGAACTATTAAATAAAACATACTTGCAGTTGAAACGGACAAATGTCCATACGGATCTACGCGTGTGAAATATCTGGGATACATAAAACAATTACTAGTATTTTTTTGTGAACGCACGGTCACATGCATGTGCATTGGTGGGCACATATGGGCTGGGATCCATATATTGTTATCTAATACAGAAGTAAGAGCGACGTTAGCTCTTTATCAATGTTTATATAATATTATATATTAATCAAATGTTATGCTTGTTTTGGAGACTCTTCTTGAATGCTCTCCCCATGCCAATTCTCCGACGCCCATGAGTGAGTACGCACTGAAGAGTTGTCGAACTTGCAGGAAAAGACATAGCTTCTTTTCATGTCAACAAAATATATTTGTAAAAACTCGTTTATTTTGAAAATGTGTGTATGTTGACATGTCTACCTCTTTTAGAATGTAACCAGTTTATTAGTACATGTTATCAGCTGGTTATGACTGCTGTGCCTACTTCGCGGCATCAAGGGTGACCGTCACTAAGCGTTAACGTCACTTCAAGTTCTTCCCCGCCCCGCACAAGACGTCTGTACAGCTACTTGCAGCGTTATCAGTCGGAAGTCGTACATGCGCGGTCGTAAATAACGTGTAGACATTCCTACAACAAAAACAGCACGCATTAGTCGACTGCTCGCGAATGAAAGTGCTCATTCTCTGATTCTGAACAAATTACAGCTCTTGCTCGCTCGTACACCACCCGTGTGATGAGCGCCTTCTACTGGCTCGCTCGAGGATTGGATCTTCATCAAGCGGAGTTTGGCGAGAAACGGGGTTCGGCAAGCCGCGGGACGCTCTATTATTTCCCTATTAACTCTTCCAACTCTCGTTAGCGTGTTCATTTATGCATGGTGTAAGGAGCTCACTAGAGGGCGCGCTGAATAAATACATGCCGCTTACATCCTCAATGGACTGGAAAATGATGAAGATAAAGCAAAGATAGTTACGGCTTTTAATTTAGATAGACCTCTCATATTCGTAATCGTTCACAGATAAAGCCTCGCCTGTCAACATGATTATTTCACTTTTTATGCGCACACAGCTGTTCCAGGGAAGCGCTCATTGACAACTGTTTTCTGAACCAAGCTGCAGGACTCGGAGGTATTGGCTGCAGAATGTTAAAGAATAACGGCTCCAACTGAAAAAGCGCACTCTCGGAATTAAACGTATTCCTGATCAAACTGACTTCCCTTTGATTGTCAGGGAGAAAAACTGTAGCCGCGAGCGATCTGATTTCTAGATCATTATCCTGACTTTGTCAATGTGAACCTCGCCACGGTTCTTTACGTGGTACAGATCCATTGTTCCTCTGTGACGGCTTCATACAGAGGAGGTGCTTCTGAAGAAATCTCTGCTGAGGCATATGAATATTAAATGTCTAATTTGAGCTATTTATTTAACATAAATCAAAGAGTAGTACCTAGCGATACCCGAAACATTCCCCCCAGAAAGCTCACTCTAGAGTGTTTTGAGGCTGGCCCCTGAACACTCTAGTGTTTTGTGGGGGCGGTTTGAGGATCCTAAATGCATTATCTTTTATGACATTATTAAGAGTGTTCCTTGTGCTGATGTAATCTCATTCAGTAGGCTTTCTAGTGTTGTCCATCAGACACACTGGCCATCACATCGTCAACATCCTTGTACACCGCCCCAATATAACAGCAAATATATTACATCCGCAATCTGGAAAGTTGAAGCTTCAGGATATATTCCTCCAGGAAAGTGCATGACCACTGTTTTGAATTAATAATTTAAATAGCTGGCATCTGCATGAAGACTATCAGACACTGGCTCGTTTACAGACTATTAAAGGCATACTATCACATCTATTTATGGTTGTTTTGGACTATTTCTTAGCTACAGCTGCAAAATATATTCACTTGACATACATACAATCATCTTTGGACTTCCAAAACCCTTCCACCGTTGTATTATAGACAAACATCCACTGCTAACTCTAGCTGATAGACAATCTGAATATGGTGGTATTGTTATTTGCTTCGTGATATCAATGCAAGGGGACATAACTCAGTGGTACGACTTAAACGAATACGCAACGGTAACGTCAAAGGGGACATAACTCTAATGTTTGCTTTAATTCCTTCTTAGAACAGTGATGCATCAAAGACAAGATATATAGCGGAACGTTCCCTCTATTCATATAAAATATAAAACAAAATTGATAACTCTTGAGTACTGGGGACTAAATACATCAGTAAATAACAACTGTTGGGTGGATAAATCAAGCGTAATTAGTCTTGAGATCGAAATTCGTTTGTTCACTATACAGTACAGGTCTATCAACTGTGATAGTATGCCTTTAACTCAACCATGACACAATGGATGTTGAGACAGATGATACAGAAACACAACCAAATGAAATAAAATGTATACAAACAAAAATACTACTACTATATTAAGAGAATGTGTTATCATATCGTACTTGTGTTGATTTGAAGCTGAGGATTATGTTCTAATGTTAAAGAATGTCTAAATAAAATAAAACAATTAGATGTAAGTAACAACTACTCCGCAGACTTCCATGTAACTAATACGTTTTTTTTTTTTCAGTGTCTATTATGTTGTCTTGTACTTAATTTATGTGAAACCTCTAGTTGGCTGTTCGTGGATCCCAGAAGTTTTCAAATAAATACTGTTTAAACAAATAAAAACAAACAAACATGCACATTATAGAGATAACTGTATGCTACAAATACCTGTATAACCTGGGAGAATCGTTTATACAATAGAGTTCTTGTTCATCAAGGTATACTTATATCATTGTATATAGACTATATAGTCTACACTCTGTCAAAAACAACTCTGTAATGGAGGATAAAGAATTCACTGTTGTCTTCTAACTTCCCAAGTTCTTACCGCAGGTAGATAACGACCATAATTCCCCGAGCAGGTCGAGAATGACGTGGTGACGTCACGGCGCCATTACTGCCGACTCCCAAGACCCGGGATTTCCGGTCTGCTGGGAATTCTGGGCCAAACGGAGGTCACTGGGTGCGGGTTGAAGGGTTTACGGTGTACCAGGGGGACGAACCACTTCGTAGGTGTCTCGACTAATGTAATCACAGGAATTATCCACATGTGGCGAAATCCGCTGAAGAGTACAGTAATTAGTACAGTGCATATTTAGCTGACAGGGTGAACCGAACCTACACCCATTGCTGCATGACACAAATGCCGCTAGTTTATACAGCATTAATATATTTAACATTCCTTTAGAAATAAAAATGCTATCTTTCTTCGTTTGCAGTATGCAGTTTCAAATAATAATTTTCCTAGTGCATGTTTATTTCGATAATTTAAAACTAAATGGCTAAAGGGGCCAGTGGTAACGCAATGTTAAAATGTCGGACTTCGGAGACAACGACTCCTGATAACATCTTGGCATCAATGTTCGCGAAAGATATCTGTCTGACGCGATCATGATAGTGCAGTTATCATCATGTGACTAGAACCTCAAGTAATAACAAATATTATTCTTGTGTCTTCTGGAAATTAAAAAAAAAAACACATCTAAAATTGTTGTCCCTGTATCGTCTAGAATTGACATTTATTTCACGATCAGTCAGCTTTATGAGATAGTTAATGACACTACACGTATTTACTATTCTTGTTCCTTCTGGAAATTACGTTAACTGACAGGTTTTTGTTGCAATAGATCCAGTGTTCAGTGCAACGCACCAGACTTCTGTAACACATACAGATCAAAGAAAATACATAGATGTAGCTTTATATATGGCATTCCTAATTCTTCCTCACGTTCTGTCCTGAATTTAACACAAACACTAGATGAGCTCAGCGACGGAACAAGGCATGGGCTGAATCAATGTTGTCTTTTCCTAACAAAGTCGACAGACTATTCCCACTTGTCACTCGTTTTTATAGAAAAAGGTGGGGGAAAAAAGTACCAAAACTGGATTTCGCCATTAAGCCTCGACAATAGAGAACATCCATTTTTTTGTCTTACATCAAAACATCATTATCACGTGTACCGCTGCTGATTCTGTTAGCAACCGTCGACAGGATTTCATTGGTCAGCCTTGCATTATCTGGAGCAGGTGTCTGGAAAGTCTTGGAGAACTATCAGCCAGGAAGTACCGACTTGGTGCAGGGCCCGACTTCACAAAGCTGACTAAGATTGCCGTATTTACGACTTTTGTGGGCCAACGTCTACACACAAAGCTTTCTATACCATCGTCATTTCATTATCATGTCACACTTGTTCAAACACCGGAAGTATACCGGTAGTCTATCAGTTACGCATGCGTGCGTATTCATTATGAAGAGGCTCAAGTTCCGGTTTGAGTTGAAGTGGTTTTGAGCAACGCTCTGATGTTGTTCGATGACCAAAGATTTCCCAAATTTAAAATTATATTTAAAATTAGCTGTCAAAGTGGAAGTGTTTAAAGCAGCTAAGATTGACACCATTAACGACTTCGTGACGTCGAGCACGTCCAAGTGTCGCGGGCTGATGTCTCGGTGCGGAGGACAGACGCCATTGCAAGGTCACCGGCAGGAAGGGGTCTCTACGTATGGCCAAAGACAATGAACGATTAACAACTCCACTGCCAAGTGGCACACGGCGCTCGCCAGAGGTGTTCATATGCGACAGTTGACGACTGACAGTTGCCTCGTCAAAGGTTAATTACTGGTTATAAGTGCAAATTGATGTCCTATAGAGAGGCACCATTCTGCAACCCTGGCAATTAAGAGTTCGTGCCAAGGACCCGGATATTAAATGAAAGAAGCACGAGCAAGACAAACCTCAGGAGGACCAACAAGCGTACCTATTGTCACACCATATGATCGTGAACACCATAAATTAGTGTACTAGTATGTTGGACAGCAGTCTCGTCAATGTACAAAGGCTCTGAAGATACAAACTAGTATTCAACCATATGTAACTGTTAAATGTGTCCACGGTATAGGCTACACTGACTATTGTAGTATGAAAGCTCTCAACTCTTCACTGCTATATAAGTATACGAACAAGACACAGCTGTGTGTAAGCCTACTACTTCCCCAGTAATGCCACACCGGAAGTCAATGTATGCTGTCAGTCCTGACAGATTCTGTCAGATCACGTGACGCGTCATGGGACAGTCACAGAATGGCCGCTATTGCTGGCAGCCCTGACATTAGCATATAAAACAGAATGCGTAAATCAGTTTGAAACTTGCTGGAAGTAATTGGTCTCTAAAGTCGCTAAATTGTTCCCGACAGCGTTGAGAGAAAATGCATGAATAAATAAGCATGTGTCTGTGCATTGGTTACACGATGCAAGTAAACTAACAATTCTGGTTATGGACCGAAGCATGAAAGTATAACTATACATACGGTACGATATTAGAACCTATCTTTGACATTTCATCGGATTTCATCATTTATATTGCAAGCTTCAGATCAAAAGATAGCCACGGGTATATATAGTAAGTTTTCCCTACCATGTTGGCAGTTTACCACGGTTTGTAATTGTATGACGGTAGTGATGTGTTCTTTGGCAATGCGTGTTATAATGTCGTTGGCCATTTGTACGACATTATTAATATGTTGATCACTGCTGGCGTGTGGCATACCATATTCGATGTATGATATGTCAATATATGCTAATATGACAATTGTCAATCTGTGCTATGACATTGCCGATCTCTGCTGTACGACATTGCCGATCTATGCTATATGTGGTTGCCGTAGTTTTTTGGTTACTGTGTGACAGGACACGCCAAGGTGCTCAACTGTATCCATTTAGATTTAAACATACACTTGTAGTTTCATGTTCTAGAAGATAAATACAAAACTTCATACCACGAAGCCAAAGATGAATGTAGTTTGGAAACTAAGTCTGGCGTGACGTCACATCCCCTGCTGTAACACTGCGGGAAGTTAAGCTGATATATACAACTAGGTGTACTATAGCTGTATATCACCCACCTGGCTGTTACATACATCAACACCAGGTGTAGACATTGTAATACATCACCAGCTTTGTAATACATCACCAACGTTGTAAACCATCGCGACCTAACAATAGGATTCGTACAGTGACCACCATGTTATACATACCGACACAACGTAATAAGTTTCACGTGTCTTTACAGTCGCTCTGAAAGTACACGATAATAGCGAGCGTCTCGACACTTTTACCTAGCATCATTGATCATGTTTACAAACATTTGGATGTGTAGCATCTGCGCCATTCTGTCTCATTCATCAACAGCAAAGCCTTTTCCTAGACCACAGAATATAATTAAACATTAAATTCATTTGCATTCTACGTAACATATGTCTAGCATAGTTAGGTGTCTGTGTTTATTGAGGCACACTGTTTATTGAAGCACACTGTTTATTGGGGCACACTGTTTATTGAGGCACACTGTTCATTGGGACACACTGTTTATTGAGGCACACTGTTTATTGAAGCACACTGTTTATTGAAGCACACTGTTTATTGGGGCACACTGTTTATTGAGGCACACTGTGCAATGTCATGACGAACCATTCGAAGATATAATCTGATTTCCGAGTCATATGGATAAACGGCCTTCCTGCATGCTTGTGCGATGATTTACTGCCGGGAGATACGACCTGTGGCAGAAGTTGCACACTCACGTGCGTCTGTCGGATGATGAGAATACAGGTAAATTCAGCACAGGTGTTTGACATGACTACATAAACTTGAGAAGCGCTCGCAGCGTCATACTTTGTTGGTGGCAATTGCAACGTGGTGAACATACGGTATACAATTTACTATTACACACGTGGAGACCTAAATATGTGTAAACGTACAGATATAATTATTATTAAGAGACACATTTATAAAGCTAGGGCTGCCGGACATGGTTTATGCGACAACCTCAGATCGTCGTTGTTTTGTTCCGTGTGAAATTGACTCCTGACCGGGGATTATATCGGGACGGGGATATATGTGTCAGAACACCGCAGGAGATTGGAAGCACGTGTGTGGAAAGTAGCATGTCACTCCACTCTGCTTATAGAGAAGTCAAGTACGTGGTATAAAGTAAGATTGTTTTACACGATTCAATTAGGCCAGCAGTTACAGAGGATTAGGGTACAAATAGGGAGGGTTTTTATCTGGGTCTACACCGGAAGTAAGCATAACGTCGACCGTCTATACCGGAAGCCAGGCGCAGAGATCCCTGTGCATCCGTCTGGGCCTACACGCGAAAGGTGGCGAAAGTTGTTAAAGCATTCATATATCTATTGTAATTCTTGCTTCAATTTACTGCCCGCGTTGTAGTATAAGGTTGAAGCCGTATCCGATATATGTACATCTAAATTAGAACTCCATTTCAAACACTAATGGAGAGGTACGGGCATCCGGATGAGGTAGGTCTAGGCTGAAGCATGCGTCATCACCGAATGTTTATAATTCTACGTATACTGACGCATCCTATGTGTTTTTATTCAGAATATATTTAAACAAAACATTCGCAAAATTTATGTCGGAAACTATCGTTGCAAATTCTTACGATATATTCTGAATGATGTTGTCAGTATGAAAGACCATACTCTAAAAGTAGGAATCAAATTCAGTACTTTGTATCACGGACATAGACACAGTACTCTAAATGTCGAAGGCCAACAAGACAGGTGCTCTAACCGTCAACGGAAGTAGTAATGTAGTAATGTAGTAATGTAGCTCAAAGCCTGCCTATTTATTCGGCCCATCGGCATTACCAAATCGTTACAAGCACTAAACACACGCACAAATGAGGCGTTACGCTTTAGGGCTTATTTTTGTTATTTCAAGAAAACATGCATTCACATCACTTACTTAAAACCATCGATTCCATTCAGCCAGAGCTAGCAAGGACACACTGATCCATTAAGCGTTACCAGTAAGTGCATTAACCGCTAAAGTAACTTCCTTCAATGGCGTGCGTATTCAATAAAGGGAATTAGAGGATTCAGGGAAATAAGATCGAAAAAGATCGAACATCTATTGACAATATACTTCCATTAACAAAACATTTCCTGGTGATAGGTCGCGGTGATTATTGGTGTGGGCTGAACACTGTTCTTGAAGCGTCACAGTAGGCTTACCATGCGGACTACGTTTTTGTTGATACTGGTACCAGGTGTGGTCATATCAACGCTTACGACAATGCTACCAACGCTTACGATGCTATCAAAACTTACGACAATGTTATCAACACTTACGACAATGCTATCAACGCTTACGACAATGCTATCAACGCTTACGACAATGCTATCCATTATTATATGTGAAATACCTGTGTCAATACATTCCGACACGCACAATACTTTCCAAACATCTGCAGAACTGTAGAAGTCCCCACAGGTTTTACTGGAACTATAAGAAAATACGCTGCTCGGAATACCATACACAGAGGAGTGTGAAATAACCAAAGACTTGATTCCTCGAATAAATCGTCATGTTCTGTTAACTAACACAATATTCTGCTGATCCCAAGTTATTATTGGTGTTCCCCGCTGACTATAAAGAGCTACTTCTGATGTGGGAGTGATCCTCTCATTTACGGGCACAACCCTTAACGAACTCCCTTCATCGTGACAGATAAATGAACCAATCATCTACCGAATCCAGAAACATATTAATGATTAGCAAAACCAGATCGAGATCATGGAAGATTATCTTAGATAATTTACATTCCATTTGCCAAATTTGGCGTACAAAAGCGAACAAAAAATATTAAAAGCTGCTGGTTTTCAATGAATGTTTTGTGAAATCGTTACATTTCATTCAACACCATATTGTAGCAGAAACTCTGAAACACGTTTCATACGACGTTGTGAGCTAAGACAGACTCGCTGGAATGGAAGACGGCTGGTGTAAAGTGACGCGGGACCTGCTCCTTTCTAGCTGTACTGTCTGTACTTTCTGTCCGACGCATGCGCAGTTACCAAGGATACACACCGCACAGTGTGACTGCGCATGCGTCGGACAGAAAGTACAGACAGTGCAGCTAGAAAGGAGCAGGCCCATAGTGATGACCTTAGCCAAGATGCATTGTATAAAACGGCTACGATGAGGATGTA
>JAVCKZ010023565.1:0-19766 GCA_034780755.1 Lepetodrilus elevatus | reverse complement strand
AGCGCAATTAGTCTCAGATCGAAATTCGTTTGTCCATTATCCAGGTCAATCAACTGTGATATTATGCCTTTAAAGGTAAGACTGGTGAACAAACATGAATGGAGACTTGGTCGTTCGCATTTTATTGGTGTCTAAAATCTAGAGGTCGCATTAAATTAGTGACGCATTAATTTCGTGATTTACAGTATCTCTGATTGTGTCACCAGTAGAGCTGTGACCGGAAATGACCGTGATGAGACTTACTATCTCTATAGAGCAGTGATTGTGTTAAAACTTTGTTTGTTGCTGTTCTTGAATTGTGCTTCAGTCACATTTAAGGTTGCTTTGCTCATATCCTGGCTAGTCAGACCTGCAACACTGGCAGTGTTGAGAGTTGCAATGAACCTGTAAGCTTAACCTTTTTCGCACTGGTGGCAACTGTATATGCCGAATAGGGACAGTAAGTTGACATGAGACTCATTTAAAATCTGGTGACATAAACTGGTCAAACATCTAAATATGCTATGCAGATGATGCTCTCCCATTGTGGCGTCACATGAAAACGTCACGATGCATCCATTCATATCATAGCATGCGTTGCAAGACTCACTAGCAACCGCAACACAACTACTGGTATAGTCAAAGATATTTCTGTGGTTTACTTTCATTGGAATATATCAAAGATCATATAGTTCCATTTTCAAACCATGCTGTATCAATTTTAATTAAACATAACATTGATTACTGTACCAAGTATCTAATGATATATGATATATATTTTGAGCATCATTAACTTGGAGTTATGCGCTTTATAAATGGACTATTTATTTATTATTTTTTAATTAAATACAATAGAACTATAATTATCCCAATTATTGTGGAAAATTACAAAATTGTTATATGTGATTATTATTTTTACATAATCGAATACAAATGAAAATAATAAAATTACGTAACTGAGCCAGACTTTTTGATTGAATTAGTGCTTTACGTCACAGCGGGGATATTTTAGCCTTACACTTCAAGCCAGGGAATCATCAGCAACGAAGCAGGTCTCTGCATTTTTATTTTATTTTGAAGTTCCGCCACACGTTATTGATTTGGTCAGCGCATCATGACTCACTCACTCACTCTACCTCCAGACGCTGCAATCGCAGCATCAAATGCACCAAAAAAAATCGCGATTATATTTTTCTGTTCACATTTCCATTTCCATTTGGAAATTTATGTCCCCCCAAAATAGCATCCAATTTATAAATGGGAATACATTTTTTTAAATTAATTGCATTTATTATATTGTCATAATAGGTATCCATGGTGCGATATCCTTACGGTACCATCACATTGATGTGCTATACTGGCAATATTTCATTACTATGATAATAAGCCCTGATATATATATATACACTATAATAGTATACTATAGTATATTATCATAGTAATGAAATATGCAAATTTATTAAATATATCAATAATTGTTTTGGATGATATGAATATTGTTCTGTTAATAGGATTATTGTAAATATAGCTGTGTGCAATCAAGTGGTAACTAAATTTCATTGTAAAGCAGAATTGTACTTTAAGACTCCGACTACAGGGGTTTGGGTGTGGGTGTGGGTGTTAATAGCAATAGCAGGTGTCATATGTATCATCTACACCAGAGACATATGTATTGTTTACACCACAGCCATACCTACTGTAGACCAGTAGACTGACAACAACGAATAGAGGTCAACGAGGGGTGAAGCTGTAATTCTTATAATATTTCAGTCATGACATAAATTAGGTTAACAAGTATTTTTTTTAAGAGTTAATAATTACATGCTATAGGATTTTTTCTCTTTATTCTTTGAAAGAATTCTACACAAAAGAAAAATAGCGTTATAGTCGAAGTTTTGAGGAGCGGTCTTACAATGGCAATTTGATCCTTAAGTCACAGTTTCAATTCAGCGTTAAATAATTGTGCGTTTTAAAGGGCTTTTGTTAACAGAGATGCTTTAATCCTGCTTTTACCCCCCTTTTGGGAGAATGGACTTGCCGGACCCAATGGAAATTTCCCATCTGTCTGAATCATAGCATTGAACACTGCATGCAGGTGAAGTTGTACTATAAATAGCACAAGATTCCTCTAGTCGCCTCAAATATTGGAGTGACCATTCCAAATCTGATGTTGCAATGAATTGAAAATGAGGGGGAAATACTCAATTATTTGAACAAAAGATCATTCTGAATGAAAACATTTGCCGTGAAAATATTACAAAACCATAAATCGTAAGATTATTTAAAATTAAAAAAACACAACTATATCGATCTGTTTCACAACAGTAATAATAGGCTGAATATATCAAATATGTAGTTAATAAAAAAACACATTAAGATTATAAACCAACAATACATCTGTTCATTTGTTAGTATTTACCGTAATCAGGAATTGTGATATTTTCTCACAAATATATTTTTCTTCTCCCATATCAGATGTGTGCCAGATCACTCAAAAACCAGTGATGAAATATGAATTTAAAACAAAACTAACAGAAAACAAACATATTTAGCAGTATTTCCTAAAATAATTTACATTACAAATTTAAATTGGCAAATTACTTCAGAAAAAAAGGTATAAACTCTCAATGCCAGAACATGAATACTGCATGAGTTTTATATATTTAGTAACCAACTGCTGTTGTGATACAAGATGCTCCTAGCCAATGGGGTTACCCCTTTAGCTCGGTGGGTAGAGCGTTAGACTCAAAATCCAGCAACTCATGTTCGAATGCCAGGATGGGCAGTAATTATCTGTTTCAAATATAAACAATTCTAATTAAAACAAGAGGTCTGTAATTGCTATCAAGCGAATTAATCCCATGTTACAAGTTCTTTATCGATTCATCATTATCAGCGATAATAAGAGCGAGAATACTTAAATTGGAATGCTTTCGATTAGTGCGCCACGGTTAGCTACAGAAATAATAACAAAATGGCTGAAGTATGTAAGTCTGATGGGAGTACGTGGTAATCAAATTAGATCCGCACTATACATTGATGAGACCATTGACCTGGAGATAACGAACGCGTCTTATACTTGAAGTGAGCTTGACCATGAGCCTATGGAGGAGGCATGCCCGTGGGCTGCTGTTTATCTGGAACATGCCTACCATGCCTATCACGCCTACTAGACTGTACCAGTCTCGACAGCTTATACGTACTGGCCTTTGTGCAGCAGACGTCAGATATTTTCTCAAATTGCAGCTTGTGTAAAAAGATACGCAGAATGTCTGACACAGTGACAGATTGTGTTAAGATTAATTTGAAAAGGACCAAATTCTAACCTTGAAAAAAAATAACGATAATTAATATGCTTCCTATTAACTCTTTCACTGCTGGATCAATATATTGCTGTTGTTAACCTTCTCCCTGCTGAATAAAATCAAAGTGTTCTATTTCTGCATGTGATCGGTCAACTTAAGTCGCCTTCAGCAGGGTGAGGGTTAAGGGCACCTCAATCCAGTTATTTCAGAATGTAGAATGTTAAAAATACAGTCACAGCAATTTAAGTTTGAAAATAATATACCTATAAATAAATGTTTTGAGAGCTTTTTCTTTTAGAAAATTTAGCATAGAAATGTTTCTATTTTGTTCTAACAGTACATAGAATGTTTTGAGACATTTTAATTTTTTTAACTGGTACAGAACTATTTCTATTTTGTTGTTTCAGCTGTGCACTCGATCATTGGAGTAGCACTGATTGGTCCGGCCATGATATACTCCCCTAGGTGTTGAATGCTGTGTTTGCGTGTCACCACAACATGCACAACATGCATGGCCGTCAAAACAAGGTCGGGTCTCGCATTGTGTGGCCCCATGTTTGTTTTCCTTCGCATCACAAGTTTGGCAAACAACATGCAATGTAGGCAATGCTGCATGCGTACAATACGTCTGTGTCGAGCAATGTTGTTGTCATATAGTTCCTATGTATCAGTTATCCTAATGTCTGCAAACATCCGTCTTGCTCAAGACTATCTGTTAAGTCTTGTATTTGTTCTTAACCCTCTCCTTGCTGAAGGCAACCGGACATGCCCTAAAGAGCAGAGTCTATATGCATAGTCCAGCAAGGATAGGGTTAAGCTGTACAAACTTTGTTAACTTTCTCCATGCTAAAAGTTCTTAACCCTCTCCTTGCTGAAGGCAAAACGACATGCCCCAAATAGCAGTGCCTGTGTCTAATCCAACAGGGAGAGGGTTAATTACCCATTTGTCATTTATTAATGTTTTTGGAAAAATAAGAATAATTATGCCCTGAAATACATAGTGAAAGGCATTGTATCGAGAGGTTCCATTTATTCTGGCATGGAATCAGAAACATGTTGCTCTTTAATATAAAAAAATCGGATGGTTCAGCCAGGAATAAGAGGAATACTATGAAAAAAAGCCTATACTGAACGGAACTAAAAACAAAAAAGGTCTGGCAAATAAAAATAACTTTATCTGAAGCTGATATGAAACAGAACATAGTAAAATTCCCTATGAATCTCCTTGCCCTTTTTCAGACACGCGATACAGCATGAATGAACGTCATCTTCATAGATAAAAGTATACAACCCCATGATTATAAAACCCACCTGCCATGGTATTATCTCAGTCAAGTGTTCGGCGGGAATGGTAGCAGGTTCCTATAATTGCTTACCACTATATTTAATAAGCAGGAAAGTGGATATCTTAGGATCCACCTGTATGTTTATGATGGCGTTAGAGTGGGCTAGCTGGAACTAGAAACATATGGTCTAATTATCAAGGATGATAAATTGGAAATAAAGGGTTTTGGAAAAGTGTCAAATATATAAACTGCACATTCAAGAAAACGTACTCATGAGTAAGTGTATGAATAATCCTTGTTCGTTCACCCCCACCCCCCTCATCGCCCCAAAGCGCATTTCAGCAGTTATTCTGGATATTTGTGTTATATAAATGTGTATAATAATAATAGATTGGATATACACATATTATCGAAAAACCTGATACATGAGAAAGCAGAATCAATTTGAATGACTGGAAGTAGCATAAAATCATCATTGATGAAAACTATGTGGCTGTACAATGATGCAAGTTGAATAATATTTGGAAGTCAGTAACACGATTAACTGCTGTCTGTGGGTAGCAATTAGGGATTGAGGCAACAATGTTGACTTATCCATTTACTGCAAAAATAAAATATTGATGTATTTTTAAAATATTTTTTGTTTAATATTGGGGTTCAGTTGCTTTTTAGATTCTTTCACTTATATCACGACATGTCAGTTTAGAGCAGGAGGAAACCTGCAACATCCATAGCACTGAATGTTGCAGTAAACCTGCAAGCACCGGCTGGTACTGACAGATCAAGAATGGTATCTGCATTGCCACTCTACCGATAGCACAACCTATCATTATCGCATCAGAAATGTAATTTTCGCGAACATTGATGGTGGCCGATCAGTGTGTCTGGTTAGATACAGAACGCATGGTTGCATCATGTCTGATAATCACCAACCAATGGAGAGATTATGAAATACGTTTTTTTTTGTCTTGTGGGTGGGGCGCATATAGAAGATTAGAACATCACATATATGTAGTGAGCACCATGTGTTTATAAAAAATGATTTAGTTATATGAAGGCATATTCCAGATGAGCATTTAACATACCCCACCACCCCCAAATACACACACACACGCTCACACATGCATACACACACACACACACACACACACACACACACACAGACAGACACACACACTACACAGACACACACACACATACACAAACACACACACACTCATACATGCATATACACACACACACAAACACACGCACACTCACACATATACACACACACGTTCACACGACACACACATATATATCTCCATAACAGCAGTATTAAAATACTAACAAGATGAGTGTTTATGCCCAACAGATTGGGTCAAGATACTTGATCTAGATCTGCCCTTGTTATCACGGAGGTAACTGTCATAAATCTACTGTCATCTCTGCTTGCAGATTCAACTTGTCTCACAGACTTAACAGGCGGAACTG
Source organism: Lepetodrilus elevatus (assembly GCA_034780755.1). NCBI lineage: Eukaryota > Metazoa > Mollusca > Gastropoda > Lepetellida > Lepetodrilidae > Lepetodrilus > Lepetodrilus elevatus. Next base: position 13,723 of record JAVCKZ010023565.1, on the reverse strand, counting down.
GTGGGTGAACTAACTCAATAGAAGATTATAATCTCACGAGATGAGTGTTCTGGATCATAACAGTAGTATTATTAGCCAATGGGACCCATTTAATCTCGAATGGGTGGAAATGTACTACCGAGGGTCTGAGGACCTGAAGAGCTTTAGGGGCGACCCCAAAATGGTACCACCCCCTTATGTCACATTAAACACATGGCCTTCACCTTTTTCCGTGTACACAGTCGGTTCTCGAAACGCAACAAACCTCAACACAAGGAAATCAATATAATTAAGTGTTGACTTGGTGTATAGCGTTAGAACAAAAGATCTAATATGAGAATTGATGTTTGAGAGGCGTACGTCTTACAAGCATTTCTACATAAGACTGACTAGCCATATAAATGTTTTTTTCAGTTGACATTTTAAACTTTTTCTACACAACCCAATGACTGAATGAGTTATTTACACTTGTTGTAGAGTAAATAGGATATTTTAAGGTGATGAGTAGTTTCTTACGAGCATTTCTAGATGTACCTGTCTAACAGTGTATATTGCTTTAGACTACTTGTTAATCAGTTGATATTTCTACATGGTCTAATGAATGAGATATTCAAAGTTAGAACAAAATATTGTGTATCAAATATGAGAATTGAGCATTTTCTATACGTCTGCAATATATATATTCTACACATGACAACATTTCTACGAGATTCAATAAAGAATACTCATTCTTGTAGGAGATAGAGAAAAAGAATATCAATTATTACATGAAGATTGGGGATTTCTTTTTCCATTTCAAAATATGACATGCATATTTTTGCTAGTTTACAGATTTCCATGACCATGATAACAATTACTATCAGACAAAAACAGCACAAATTTGAGTGGCAAATTCAACTTGCTGACACAACCGGCAAGATAAGGCCGACGTTGCACATTACACAATAAATAGGTTATCAGTAGTTAGGCAATAAATAACAGCATTGGTGATAAACTCATGGCGTCTTCACAGGGTAATACGTAATATATTGCTTTGTTTTTACACACAGCTGTGTGTTCTTTAACCTTCTCCATGCTGGAGTCAACCCCAGTGGCCCTGCATAGTGGTGCTTATGATTCAACTCTGAGTGTTCCTTAACCCTCTCCATGCTGAAGGCAACCAGAGATGTCAAAATATGCTGTATCTGTCTATACAGCAGAGAGGGCTCTCCATGCTGAAGTGAAGGCGACTTAAGTTGCCCGATTACATGCAGAAATAGAACACTTTGATTTTATTCAGCAGGGAGAAGGTTAAAGTCAGGGAGTCAAAGATGTCATGTGTGCCAACTCATAAAAAAGAAAACAACCGAAAACATCCTTGAGAAACATCATGAGAAAAACACCTTGTCATTTAATAGATATCATACTTAACCCTGTCCATGCTGAAGGCAATCAGAGATGCCCTAAAGAGCTGTGTCTGCCTAGATCCAGCAGGGAGAGGGTTACATATACATCGCATCACCTTTCTAAAGGCTGGCAGTATACCATGTGTATACTGGAAGATGTATTACTGCACCTAGTCATTGTCACAGATGATGGACGTTGTTTTTAGTTTTTTTAAAGTTTTTTTATTTGGGTTTAGAACCACTTTAGGGGCCTCTGACTCCAACATTTTACCATTGCGCTACAACACACCTTACTTAATGGCAATTTGTTTTTAAATGTTAAAATCATTTTTAAATCGACAGAAATTGCCTCCAACATCTTTGACAAGAAATATATATATAGCGTAACACCATCGATATTTGTTATGGCTAATACATTTTAAACTCTCCATGCTGGATGCAACCAGAGATGCCCTAATATAAAGAGCAGGGAGAGGGTTAAATGCAAACAACAACAACAAATTAAAATTTTATTAAAAAATCAACAGAAATTATCTCCAACATCTTTGATGATATATTTTTATAGCGTACCACCGTTCATATTTCCAAAGGCTGATGTACATCCGTCCTACTGAATTAATCACTATCACTACTCTCTGTATGGCATTTATGATCATCTCTGGCAACAAGAAGGTTAACTCTCTCCCAGGGTTAAACAAGTTTTCAGCACCGAGTGACTATGACCCGAGATTGGTGCTGAATGTGAGTCAGAAAGATTCCCCAGCATTTACCATATTTATCATATTTATCATATTTACCATACTATCATACTATCATGACTATATCATACAAAGTACAGCACCTTGAACCATCAAAGTACGTAAACTATTGATGAGCAAATCATCTATAATGAGATGCAGCATTATGTAGTTATAATACACAGCGAAGGCAAAGGTCGATTAGACCTAATAGACCGAACAAGTTGACCAATGCTCCACAGTTTGGCTATTATCTCTTTGTACAGGTCATGACAATGCTTTTATCTCTTCGTACGGGTCATGACAATGCTTTTATCTCTTCGTACAGGTCATGACAATCACGTTGTTACATTGGGTTCATACTGGTTCGACATAGGTAACATTGGAATTCCTAGTGTACACTGGTGCATGAATACTTAAATCTGTAATGATGTCTAACTGTATCTTGATATCCGTGTTGGAATAAATCCAAAACACTGTTTTAGATTACGTACAGACTCTTCAATTTCATGCCAAAGGTGATTCATTTGGAATTTACAGTTTTTATTATGATAATTGCATTCTGAGGTACTGTTCTGAACTTTTTCCAATGTTCAAGTTCCAGGGTACCAGTATAGCAATTTCAATCATGCAGCTAGTTGGAATATTAGTTACGGAAATATGAATTTCGCGTTAATTATAATATAATTATAATTGATGGAGGTAAGTAATGTTAATCCTCTATATGCTGAAGGCAACTGGAGATGCCATAAAGAGCAGTGACTGTGTCTAATTCAGTAGGGAGAGGGTTAAAAAAATTCTTTGCACACACAAAACCAATATTTACATGATAGATACATATTGGCGCACACTACATGGAAATTCGTACGTAGCATACTCAGTACATTTCTCACTAGGAATCGTAGGAAGTTCACACCAGGAATCCAAAGTATTCCTAAGTAGATCCTCGAGTAGCTGCAGAGAACTAATCATATATATCTGTTTGTTTAGATGAATGGTATTTTCTGGTTATGAAACCAGATAAGTTCAATTTGTCCAGATGATTTTTATAACAAGATATCATGTCGGAGTAATAACACCCATCGAGAGTCGGACTGCTTCTTACAGCAAGAACAATGATAATATCAAATACTTCTACACAGGTTGCCTCGAGGAATGATAATATCAAATTCTTCTACACAGGAATGATAATAACAAATACGGTACTTCCCAACAGATTGCCTTGAGGAATGGTAATATCAAATCCTTCTCTACTGATTGCCTCACAGTGGTAGAATCTAGTTAAAACAGCTTAACCCTCTCCATACTGAAGGCAACCGGAGATGCCCTAATTAAAGAGCTGTATCTGTGCCGAATCCAGCAGGGAGAGGGTTAACATGTACTAGTTCAATATATACTTGCAAGGAATTCTGTACCTCTAAGAAGTTGTCCAAATTTAGGGGATTTTTTAATGGTTATCATAGGGAGAAACAATTTGGACTTAACCCCTGTTCCAATGTCAGGAAAATGCCCTGCTCCGATGCATATCAATGCCACATAAGCTCTGCCTCACCCAATACCTTATCACACACAGACACACACACACACATGCACGCGCGCGCGCACGCACACACACACGCACACGCACACGCACACACACACACACACACACACACACACACAGCAGTGTCTACACGTGTGAAGCCAACATGTGCCGCCCACTAATGGGACCGTTCTGGCTTCCATCTGCTTCCATGTACATATCTACATATGTCAGCATTTATATATATCTACATCTGTCAGCATTTATATATATCGAGAAGCAACCTGCTTCCTGCCTGCACAAACAATACGGGGGAGTGTACATCTCGGTATATCGCCAGCACTGACAAACAATACGAGGGAGTGCACATCTCGGTATATCCCCAGCACTGACAAACAATGTACCTCCTTGTACTCCCAGGTAATGGATCCGCCTTCAATTTCACCTGAAGACTTGCTGATCAGGTTCTGTTTGTCTAAAATGCAGCATCTATTCAACACAATATTTACTTAGATACAGATTCAAAGGCTATGCAGCTCACATGGTGGGTGCAAATATATATTTATGGGAGTGGCAACGGATCGTGCCAAGATATACGGTAAAATCATGCAATATTGTTCGGCTTTTGTCAGATTTCTGAATGTCAGATACATCATGGTACATATTGTTATGGATACGGCCAAAAACTCTTATGATCAACAACCATTAGATCAGAGAGCTGATAATAGCCTACACCTTATATTACTCTTACCTATCCATCTTCCTTTGGGAAATAGCATCCATTGGACCCATTACTTGCCATTTCTTTCTTATAATACTCTTATATTTCTAAGAAATTACACAAATTTTTTTTTTTATTTATTTCCGATACAATTTTGGCCAAATGGCATGCTATACCGCACTTCTTACTCAAATTTAATCATTTATTTTTCACCACGCAAACCCATCAAAATGAATCCTTTTATCTGCCATTGATAAACAAGAATTATTGACAAATATGCAAAATGGTATCTATTGAATAGTCACGTGGTTAGAAGAGTACGTTGTGATTGGTCAACAGCCAGACAGTTGCCGCAGACAGTCATAAACAACTACCGTAACGTAACTAGCTGACTGCACGGAAAATGAGCTGACATATTGATTATATAGGATCATCAGTTCCTTAGATTTATACAAAATGAATTAAGTGTTCACTTTAGTTTAACCAGAATATAGTACTAAATGCACGATAATATTGATATTGAATTCCTCTGGCCCATAGATTACGATTATATAAGAGTACAAACTTATGCTCAATTCAAGGTTTTGTTCACAAATCCCTATATAAAATTAGAGCTTGTCGTGACATATGACAGTTAACATTGGCACTCGGGCGTTACCGCCATATAATGACAGTATCATTATCTGCCCTTCAATGAACGTCATATAGGACCATAACGTCAAGGTCATTATCTTTCATTACAATGGTTGATTGTTCTTCTGTCGTCATACGATTGTTATTTTGTCGTCATATCATTGTTCTTCAGGCGTCCTGTCATGTCACACTAATTTAGTTACTGCATAGTTACGTTCTCTAAATTATTTCTTATAAAATCGTTAATTTCTCTGCTGTTGTCTGCTGTTTTTAGTGACTGTCATTATAAGAAATGAATGTTGAGTCATTAGCATTCATTGTGCCATTAAGCTAATGGGTCAGGATACCAAATTTACCATGAAGCGCTTAATTTGCGAATCATGGAATTTGGTCTCGTGACCCATTAGCTTCATGGCACAACGAATGCTAATGACTCATCATTCATTTCTTAAGTAATGAATTACTCCTCGGACTGCTAATGATACTCCTCGGGCTAATTCCTTCAACGTCGTGCATTACATACCGTAACGCCCTCGGGCTGTGTGTTAACCATCACGTAACACCCCCATTTCAACCAATAACATGACAACAACATATAATGGACATATTGTACACAAATTCAGTTAATCTATATCATGTTCATGCATGTCGCCCACCCACCCATCATAATATCACGTTGGCCACCCACCAATTGTTTTTGAGGATATAGCGATATCGAATGTCCGCAATGTGATACTATTTCACAGAAGTCTTCGCTATGGATATATGGGAATAGAATACACTGAGCACAGTAAGATGTGCAGCCATGGAAACCACATGTATCTCGCATTACCAAGCACTCAGTATTATGACATCCTAATCTGACCCTTGACCCTTGGTACCAGATCAGCAGTAAACAGGTAAATGTACACAAATATTAGACTATACGTGAAGAGTAAATGTTAATTTTAGCAGTGTTTATATATTACATCCTGATCATAATGTATGCTAATACTATGATGGATCTATCTTAGACAAATAAAATGACAACATATATATATCCGGCATGTCCAATGGCATTGAACAGAAACTGATCTTGTCATATTCTTGAGTGCTGAATATGATAATTACTATTGGGAATAACATTTGTAGTAATATTAATGGTATGCAGAAAATAAACCACCATATTGGAATATTGCATGCAAAATTTATCTTGCCATTTTAACCCTCTCCCTCCCGGATTAGGCACAGCTACAACTCTTAACCCTCTCTCTGCTGGATTAGGCATAGGTATTGCTCATTAGGGCATCTCTGGTTGCCTTCAGCAGGGAGAGCGTTAACCCTCTCTCTACTGGATTAGGCATAGGTATTGCTCATTAGGGCATCTCTGGTTGCCTTCAGCAGGGAGAGCGTTAACCCTCTCTCTGCTGGATTAGTCATAGGTATTGCTCGTTAGGGCATCTCTGGTTGCCTTCAGCAGGGAGAGCGTTAACCCTCTCTCTGCTGGATTAGGCATAGGTATTGCTCATTAGGGCATCTCTGGTTGCCTTCAGCAGGGAGAGTGTTAACCCTCTCTCTGCTGGATTAGGCATAGGTATTGCTCATTAGGGCATATCTGGTTGCCTTCAGCAGGGAGAGGGTTAAGGCGTCTCTGGTCGCCTTCAGCGTGGAGAGGATTAATAGGCATACTGTAGAACATTACAGCCTTCTGTGTTGTGCCTTGTGTGCTTTGTGTGCTTGCCAGGTTACAAAGGCCTATGACTGGATGATGGATGGCGGTGGTGATTGGTACTTAATGGTCCTTCACCAGTTGTTTTTGGCAGCTATTGATGACAAGTCTCAAGGTTATCACAATTCTCACACATAAGTGCATGTTTTGTATAGGTGCATGTTTTGTATAGGTGCATGTTTCTGTTTGTACAATAGATTGGCATGGCCTGCTATTCAGACACACATTTCGTAGAATGTACGACCTACACCAAAAACAAACGTTCAGAAATTTTCCATTGCTGATTCTGTCTAAATGGCTCTTGTCTAAATGGTTCTCACCTAATATTTGTACTAAATATCATGTTATTTAGAGGGATGAGATTGGCAAGAGCACATGCAGTGATGTAAACCATCATGTGAAGAATTGTATCAACGCTTGTAAGCCTAATTGTGAGCCTTTTTGTCTGTTCCAATTTTCGGACATCATCACTCTACATGAATATTTACTGAAAAGATTTTATGATAGCTATATAGACATGAATCTTTATTTATTTATTAATGAATTAATTAATTAATTTTGCAAATTTATTTATTAATTAATTAATTATTTATGCAAATTTTAAGAATTTTATGAGTTTTTGCTTTTGGTTAAATTGAATATTTTTTTATTCCATGAAGTATTTACCAAGATATTCTCCTAAATAGGTGTCTCAATGCAGGTCAGGTCATGCCACACCATAACGTCTAGATTTCCACTAGCTGTAATTGCAAGTTCACAGGAATATCACATCACAGTTAAAGCATGGATACCCCCACACACATTATACAGACTCTGAGAAGACCAGTCTTTGCCTTACCCCTTATTTAATGCCGAGTGCCAGACTAGAGGAAACAATGAATCATAGCATTACTATGCATGCCGGCATGTTCAGTGTAAATGACCCGATGTTCGGTGTAAATGACCTGCACATATCGACTCGACATCTCTCGGCATGAATTAGGCATTGCCCCAAGCTCTCATCTTAACAGCATCCTACTCCCTGCACGGTCGATCGCAATCACCGCCCTGCAGTATCTCAGGTTCCCTCCCCACAGGAAGCAGGCTATCATGATAATCCATTCATTAAAAGCCAGATAAGGATCGGCAGCCAGGGCACTCCCGTAACAAATGACGTAACTACAAGGTGTGACCTTTAAACTTCGACCTGAAGACACTATGGGCTGGAATGGAGCTGATGTTACCTTAGAACATTGCTGTTTCAAACAGGATGTGGGCAGTCTATAGTCTAGTCTGTTTTAGCGGCATTGGAACCAATCAGATTGTTTTGCACTGGCACATGTACGTCTACAGAATTCATCGATAATCGGCACATTTCAAGCATGTTCGACACTTACCTTTGAACAGCGGACATATTTTCCAGATGGCGACAGGACTGAGATTTGAGAATTGGCCGTAGCAGACTTCCATGAAGAAGAGTGGCACACCGCACAGCACCAGGAATATTATGTAGGGAATGAAGAACGCCCCTGCAAGAGAAGCACGGACTGTCACAGATCACATATATCACACATGTCACACATCACATATATGATATATCACACATGTCAGGCATCACATATATCACGCATGTCACACATATACAATATATCACACATGTCACATATCACATATGTCCCACACATCACATATATATCACACATCAGATATATCACACATGTCACACAGATATATCGACACGTCAAACATCACATATAACAGGGTTCCACTTAGGTTTCAATTTTTGAGAGTCCCGGGGACGCATGTTGATATACTTATGAATTTTTTTTGTTAATAAAGTGCGTCCAAACTTGCAATTTTTGCATATGGGACGCAGGATTGCGCATTCGGAGAAACCCTGGATATAGTATATCAAACATGTCTCACATCACCTATATATCACACATTATATATCACACATATCACATATGTGATATGTGTGATACATAATGTGTGATACTAGTATGTGTGATATATAATGTGTGATATATAGATGATGTGAGACATGTGTGATATACTATATCCAGGGTTTCTCCGAACAAGTATATGATGTGATTGCATATGCATGTGTATTTACTGTTATGTACAAGGACAGCAGGCTTGTAGTTGTTTAAAATGGCAATGCATTCCCATATATCTTTCCTTGCAGTTAAAAGAAATGTTTCTATGTATATCACTCTTCTTCATGCCATGCTTGTAATTTTGTAAACACTTTTACACATGTATGCACTTCCATATATTTCATTTTACTTGAACGTAATATATGTATTCCTAAGTCACATGCTTGCTCACATCACACTTATAAATGTTATATGAATATTGTACATGCATTCTCATCTAATCTAGTTCTATTATTTTTTATAGTTTATTTGTATTGTTTTAAGATTCATTTTTAATATATTGTTTCCATTTATTTATTGGAGATTATTAACCCTCTCCCTGCTGGAATAGGCAAACGCACTGCTCATAAGGGCATCAATGGTTGCCTTCAGCAGGGAGAGGGTTAATTAGGACAACAACATTTCTATAGTTAATTTTTATTGTTTAAAAATTAATTTTACATTACTATCGGCCATGCATTAAAAAAACAGGCCATGTCAGAAAATTTGAAAATGCATCACACTCACAAGGACATAATTGTGATAACGCTACATGTGATCTTGTTACCAAGTTCTGATGATTAATACCCTAGAACACAGCTGGTGTGTGGACTTATCGACAGGCAAAACCCTATGATCAATTCGAAGGTAATCATTTTTCACAGCAGGTATTCCCAAACCTACAAGTAGCAATCAAAATTAGCTCATCACTGAGAAAGCATTGTCTGTTTACGTCATGAAGTCTGCGACAGTATGCCAACACTACTTGAAAATCATATGATGAATAAATTAATTGTCTTAGCGATTGATAGTTATGTAATAATCTTTAAATCATGTATATATCCATTTTTCATATCTTTGTTCTGTTTAGCAATGATTTTTTTTAAATCTCAAATTATTTCTAGGTGTGAATTTGAACGTGTGATGCGGTATTGAATGAGGATAGTTTTCTACATTTTAATTAATTTGTTGCTGCCTTTATCTGATCAACTGATCAATATCCTCCTGCTGCTTAGATTAATTGGTTCTGTATAATAATCAGAGCTTTGCCCTGATGATCACCTTCTTTGGATTACCAGTTTCTCATCACCCTCTAAAAGTTTGCCAGCTCCCATAAATACCCCCCTCCACCCCCCACCCCCTTTACCCTCCTGCTCCCTCAAGAAGATAAAATTTCATATCCATATTTTATGTTTTCATCTACAAATGAAACAATCTGGCAGTACCAGCTGGTGCTGGATGGTTTACTGCGACATTCAGCGCTATGTTGCAATGTCAGCGCTATGTTGCAGATTTCCTCCTGCACTAAACTGACGAGTCGTGATGTAAGTAAAAGAATCTTGAAAGCGACCCTAAACCCCAATGAAACACCATAGAGAAGAGTGTCATGTTCTACTGAAAAATATAGTAACACTTTGCAAATAATTTCACGTTAAACTTTCAGCATTCCTGCCTTAAAAGTATACCTCATGCATGGCCCTCACTGATTTGCAGACACTTGTTTTGTAAAATCAACGATAATATATCTCGATCCATGTACTGTTTTAATCTCCGTATAAGATAGCAAGCATGCACTCAACCGGTGGGTTTCAGAAAAAACTGTCGTGAACCGGTTCTGAGCAAATCCGGTAGTCTTTAACCCCAAGGACCATGACATTTGTATCTCCAATTTCAAGAGTGTCATAAAACTCATAAATAACAGTATACTAAATATCAATACGACACTGAAATTGTGTTATGTTGACACAAGAGTTTGTCCTAACTGAAAACTTCCTTATACAAACATACTCAAAACAGTAAAGATAATGTATACATTAACATGTACCTCTTAATCCATTACCATGATTACCATTTGTTAACAATAATAACCATGATAACAGACCACTCTATTTTGCCGTTCCGCGTTGAAAGCTGGTAAACTAACCCTGGCCCTTATAGGTCAGTATTTAAGTGTTTATCTTCAATAAGCTGCTGCTAATCCCATTCTGAAGATCCCTGACCAACAGATATCAGCTTACAACATTTGGTTCTAGGCGGGCTTAAACACTCAGAGTCGTTACAGAATAGAACACAATAATCTGGGATTAAAAAGTTGTGCTCTTCAGCCTAAGCACTTACCAAACACAAACTCTGACAAACAACTGAATCGGGGTTAATTTATGGGCTAACTCCAAAAAGGTCACATTTACAAGGTTATTGACAACTGATAAATATATAGTTCTGCTCAACAAAACAAGAGCATATATTATGATGCAGGTACTTTATCTGTCATGAAGCAGGGTTTAAAACTATTCAGCCAATAATATAGCAGGCCTTGAAAGTCAAGTTTAACACTTTCCATGCTGAAGGAAACCGGAAATGCTCTTAAAGCACAGTGCATGTGCTTAATCCAGAAGGGATAGGGTTAAAGTTTCTCAAACAGATGTGGCCAAAATAGTGTGATTTTACCCTGACTGTTTTTATTATCGGTATAGAGCTATATTTGCAATAATCTGCGCTTGGAATGCTTCAAACCCATCGAAATAAAACCTTTTACCTGTTGATGATAATTAAAACAATTGTTTTGAAAATGCATATTAATTGTACAGTATATGGAGCCAATATGTTTGTCATTCTGAGGATGGGTGGGTATTCAAAATACCGAAGTTGACATCACATCATATGTTAATTGTTTTGAACCAGCATTTTACAAGCTAGCTGCTGCTCACCTAGTAGTCTTTGTAAATAAACGAACTGACTAGATATCCAGAAAATGACATAATATAATAAAAACATTTCATTTGGAAGGAAATCAATAACTGTACATGGTGCTGTGTGATCATCAATTCTTCAGGTTAAATTATACTATATGAATTTTGTGTTTGAGTGACTTTAAATAATATGACTTAAAAAAAAGGCCAAAAATAATGTTGGCTGTTATTAAAATGGTTATTAAAATGGTTGTTGATAGAGTCATAGACAATGATAACAGGCGTACACCTGTGAATACAGAATTAATAACACAATGTCACTATAGTGGATGACAGGTGACTGGATGGTGTTGCTGTAAACTGTCATCCCAGTAGCATACATGTTCAGGTCTGCTATCATCAGAACTTGGCCCCGATTTCCCCCCAAAAAAATAATTTTCCTCAGATGAGATTTTTCCAATTGACTCAGTGCTGTTAACTTGAGTATAACGGTACCTATATAAAATCCAGCTGAGGTTTTACTCAAGATACCTGACTGAGTCAATGGGAGAAATCTCAGCTGAGCAAAATATTGATTGTCTGTGACGTCACACAAGAAACACAAACATGGGACGTCTCACACAGATGACATTGGCTTTTGACTTAGCTGTGCTCGATGTTCTTTCATTCTGCCGCAGACATTCTCCACTTTTAACACTAATTTCATGATTATTATACCATTATGTCTTTAGATACCATCAGTATCCTGGTTTTGTGATAAGCCAAAGGCTCGCATAATACAATGCTTATCCCAAATGCAAGATACTGACGGTATCTAAAGACACTCGGGTAATAATCTCTTTGATTATGATAAAGATATGATTTTATTATTATTATATTTTTATTCAGATGTTCGATGACATCCTTATTTTCAAAAGAACCTGATATGAAATAATGGATGTTTTAAAAATCATAACATACTCATCAAAAGAAGTCAAGGACCGCACCATAGGCTCAATATTAATGGTGGTCAAATCTGTAATGTGCAGGGGGTCCCACAGGTACCTTTAACATTGGAGAATTTTCAATATCTGTATATTAAGTTCGAACACCGACATTAACAACATACCTCCGCCACTCTTGTAGCACAGATACGGGAACCTCCAGATATTTCCGAGGCCCACAGCGTATCCGATGCATGTGAGGATGAAGTCCATGTTTCCGGACCAACCCCCACGGTCCATCTTGTTTTTACGTTTAATGTCCTCCACACTGTTAACGCTGCCGCTGGAGCTGGAGCTGTCAACAACGTCAACGGTGCCCTGGAAAAGCACATTTGAAATTAATTTTGTTGTTGTTGAATGTTTGGAGCTATTGATCGTGTGGGTTATCAGTCATGCCCTGATACATTGTAATGGAGAACTTAGTATTGGTATATTTGATGTTGAATTTATTAACTGAACTAATATTGAACTAAGTCCTTTCAAAACAGAATTTCATTTTTTTAAATCGGGTGAATTTTAATGCCTATAGTTGTTAAAATTGTCTGAAAATTGTATACAGATTGTTTTCACAGAATTAGTAAATTAATGCACATTAAACATTTTATATGGAACTATTTTTTTCCTTTTTTTTTTCTCTCGTGACAGTGTGACTGCGCACTTGTTAATTTTTCTGAACCTAGTTTCAGCCATGGAAAGTTTATTAATGTTAATGTTTATTATTTCAACTTTCAATGCTTCAAGTGCACAAATGTACTGATGACAAATTGCATGTTATTGTAGGGCCTACAGTTTATACAATGGTATAGCTATAAACCAATATCTACTTAATTATAATCGGTAACAATAGCTAATACATATTTAACAACCACCAAAGTGTCAAAATAGCATTTTCCAACCCAAATAAACTACTACTGGTATTACTGTATAACCAGTTATGCTATCATACGTTTCATTACATATGTTAATTATATTCTTATTGTCATATATCTGTTAACACCAATATTGTGTTCATATCGTGATTAGTCCCTGATGTATACTAATTTGAACATTGTGGAGGTGCATTAACAATATTAATTTCGACAAAATATGCATAAATATATTAGATATAACATATACTTGTGTAATGAAAAGGTTCAAATGAGTTCTTTATTATGTTCTACAAAGTGTAACTTAGCTGTTAACATCAATATTGTATTGATATCTTGATTAGTTGCTGAGGTATACTAGTTATAAAATGGCGGGGGTACA